>JAQGAZ010001956.1:0-22210 GCA_034692225.1 Polydesmus complanatus | reverse complement strand
CTAGCTGACGAAAATAATATTTTTGGTAACAATAATAATAATTATTATTGTTCATGAACGTTACAGCTGCAGCGCGATGATGAACCAGCAGCCACAACGAAGCGTCCTCCTCGAATGAGCTTTTCCGCTGTTTCGCATCTACTGTATTTGCACCTTGCGCGAGTGAAGTATAGTGGCTCAAAGGAACCTACGAAGCCCCGTAAGGCCACTCACTTACACTTATCATTTAAAATAAAATTTAAGAAGGCTGAAAATATTTAAGATTTCATTTAAGATAATTTCAGAATCTTAAATAAAATCTTAAATATTTTCAGCCTTCTTAAATTTTATTTAAAATGATAAGTGTAACTGAGTGACTTTACGGGGCTTCGTAGAAGTGACAGGACTATCGTGGTCACCAGATTGGCCGCACCGCGATGCCTACTACGGAATTTCTTCACTCTCCAAAGTAAATTTGCAGTACCAAATAAATTATCGATACAATGTAATTCCAAATTTCGCTAGCAAAATTTTTTTTTTGTAACTATGGTTCGGCCTTGTTCAAGGAAAACCAAAGCAAGTTAATTAAAGAAAATTAAAATAAAGAGTTTTTAAACGATAATTAGCTTTATTCTTGAGATCAGCCTGCTTGAGATTTACCTAAGGAATCATCAGTTTTAAAATCCAGCTAAATTTAAATTTTAACGGGTTTACTCGTTGATGCGAAATGATTTGATTTAAATCTTTAATTTCAATCGCTGAAATAAATGTTTACTTGAAACCAGATCGAGACGACTGTACATTTTTTTAAGCCGAGAGAAAAAAAAAATGGTTTTCTTGTTGTTCGTTTGGATTTAGCAGTCCCATCCTGATCGATCTAGCTCAGGTTTCTAGGGAATACAGAGAGCATCAAGAGACCAGCAAAATCACGATTGTCACCCCCTCATGGCATTGTGTTTATGCACTCAAGAGCAGCTATGAGTAGCCTAGTAGTCATGCATCTATTCAACTAATTTTGTCAAGAGTTAGTTCTTTTAAAGCGTTGCTAAATCCCCGCAAAAAAAAAAAAATTTAATAAATATAATACGGTATACGATTCAAAAATAAAATTGAAATAAGAATTATTTATCGGGAATATACAAGAAACTCGTAAATAATCAAAAACAAACAAAATATCGGGTCATATTTATATCAATAACATAAAATTTTCAATTAATATCACATGTACGTTGTTTATAGCAACAAAAAAAGAAGAAATTACAATTTAAAATTATATTTTTTATATAATAATAATAATAAAAATAATAATATAATTAATTTTCACAGCACCTTAATTATTCATCCGTCTAGCAAAAGTTTACTATTTGTTTTCCTTAATTGAAACATCCACGGATTATTTTGCTTGTTCTCAATCTGTTGTTGTTGTTTTGCTTGTTGATGGTTTTCATTATTCGACATTATAGCACCGTTTCCGATTTTTAATGACGCGTTTTGTTGTTGTTGCACCTTATTATTATTATTATTAACTACTGCACTCAGGTTATTCACAGTTTCAGTTTTGTTCAGTTTATTATTATTATTATTATTGGCAGATCCGTTAGTATTAATCGACGTAGGAGTTGTTGACGTGTGTGCTGATTGCACTTCCGATTTTACCACTGGAACGTTCAAGTTTCCTTTAATTAAAGATGAAGAAGAAAGGGCTCCATTCGCAGTTCCATTACTAAAAAAAAAAATATTATTAATTCATAAAATTAATTACAACAGAATGAACGTTAGGAAAGCGCGACAATTTTCAATAAGGCTGAAATTTTAAGTATTTAAAATAGCCATAATTTATTTTCATTTTTATGGAATTTGCTTTAAAATTATATGTTTAATGTAAAATAATATCTGAAATCCGTTTGCCTTTATCGCTTCCAGTTCAAGAGTTATTCAAGGGCATAATAAAATGTTAGAACATCATTCAATATAAAAAATGTCAATTCATTTGCTTTTATCTGGAATTAGTTAAATTACTTTGCATTTAAAATGATAGGTATTTAAATAAAAAACCGTAAATAACTATAACGAATGTCAGAATCGGGTTTAATACATTGCTTTACATAAAATATGTCAATTTATTTGCCTTTATCCTTTCCAGTTCCAGAGTTCATCAACTTATTTTGCATTTTTTTACGGCAAGTTTTGAATAAAAAAACACGTAAACAACTCTAAAACCTGAGAATGTCAATGCAAACGGATAGCAGATTCGTGCCTAGGCATTAATTATGCAAAATTAAATTCGGTTTGTAAAAGTCATTGATTCTATTAATTTTTACAGGTTTTAGTTTACAACAAATTTCCTCAACAAAATAATCATAAAATTTGTTGTACAATGTACTGTATATTTGAATTCAACGAAGATTTTCTGAAAACTTTTGTTTTATGAAAATGTAAAGTAATTATTACATGTATAATACCTTTTTATAACTGCCACATCGTTGATATTGCTGTCTTTCTTTTGCAATAGATTCCTTTTCCAAACTGGAATGGCATTTTTACGTTGCTCTTCAGCATCGCGCTGGAATAAAATTCAAAAATTTATAATCAAAAAAATTATAATTAATTCATAAAAAAAAATTGAAAAAAAAAAAAAAAACTACCAATAATTTTTCTTCCGCATCTTTTTTCGCTTTTTCAGCAACTTTTTTGGCCATCATTTGTCGTTTCCAAGGTGGAATAGGAGCGCCGTTCCCATCCACTTCCGGAACTTCTTCAACAAACTTTTCCGCGTTGAAAACTTTGTTCAACTCGGTTTTTCGAATGCGTTCCTATATTAAAAAATACACATAAAATTATAATTCGTTATTATTAATTATCCAAACATAAATAATTCTCACGTCTTCGACACTCTTTTTCGCTTTTTCTTCTTTCAATTTCTTAATTCCCTGAATATCTTTCGACATTTTCAACTCTTCGATTAGATGCGATTTATTTTCTAGTAAACATTCTGTTAAAAATTTTATAACAACACATAAATATATTTTTTACTACAACTACAACTATTATCTAAAAAAATATTACAGGTAATATAGCGCAAATTGGATTAGTGGAATATCCAAGGATCTCCACATATTGCTCACTTATAGAGCAAAATAAGTTATGATACGAGATAAAAACATTCATTCTATAGGTAGCATAGGAGGTCAACCAACCTATCTTCCCCACTTATAGCTTACACTTTCCACTTACAAAGGTAAAGTAAGACTACATGTACTTCTTTTTTAAAGGGTAAACAAGCATGTCATTTTCGCTTTAATATAAAGGTAAACTTCCATCTCCAAGCAACCCACTTAAAATAGCATGCAATCCCCATCCACAGACAAGAGAGTCTACATTTCCCCCTTATAGAGATAAAATAGCATAAATTCTCGGCTGCCACAAATAAAGTCCACTAAGAAGTGGTAAAAATATACTATAGATCACACTTATAGATGCAGAATAGTCTGCACTTACCACTTATAAAAGTAAACTATCCAAAACTTCCTATTTATACTGTAAAAGTAAAGCAACCTATTTACCACAAGAATAGTGTTATAATGATTAATGAACTATCCTATACATCTCACTTATCTACAGTAGTCAAAATAGCATTATTTTCCCACTTACATAGGCTAAAATTTCTATTCCTCCCACTTATACAAGATAAAAAAAAAACTTCTCTAACCTACTTTTACAGATAAAATAACCTATCCGTTCCCTCTTATTCAGCTACTACCGGGTACTCACTTTCAGAGCTATATAACCCTGAAAAAACAAACTTATATAATTTATATAGAAGTCAAGGCCATAGATTTTCCCACTTATCCAACTTCCGCTGTAGAACATAAGATTTTCTTTATTATAATTTTTTTGCCAACCTTTCGATAACGATAAGTTCAATTTATTATTGACTTCGGTAACGATGGACTTTTGCTCCGTTTTTCTCAATTGAACGCTCTGAAGGTCCTGCACTCGAATAGCTCCGAGCGGCTGAGAACCATTTCCGGTGCCGCCGCCGCCATTCGCAGATGCCGTATTCGATGACCCGTTCATTTGACTCCCCGCTCCTCCTGCACTTCCGTGGCTCGCCATATTATTATTATTGGTAATATTATTATCTTCGACAGGTAAAGGCGGAGGCGGAGGAACCTCGGAACTGCCCAGTTCTCGATTCCGCATAGGAGTTCCACTCATGATTATAATACCGCTATCGTTGGAAGAAGTGGACGATACTTGGTCATCATCATCGCGCGTGGACGATGAAGAAGAAGAGGAAGAAGCTTCTTCGTCCATGGTTAAATCTTCTTTTGAAGCGGCCAAAGAACCGCCTTTAGAACCGGAAATGGACGTAGCGGCGGAAATGGAATTATTGGATTTCACGGTTCGTAAATATTCCGAAGGTTTGATCAAGACATCGCCGGTGAGCGGCGCGGGAAACGATGGCGGAATGAAAGAGCGACTCACTTGTTGACGTAAGGCCATGTTTAATCGAGCTGGTGATGCTGATGACGTCGTTTCCGATGATACTGATGACGAAGCATTTCCGTTATTATTATTATTGTTATCGCTGGAATTATTAGCAACTTTTGATTCCAATTTCTCGAAATTTCCATTTTTCTCCATTAAATTCCCATTCGAGTTGTTGTTGTGAATTTTTGCTGCGCTTTTTAGCGCGTCATTATTAGCGTTACCGTTGATTAAGGCTGCGGCGTTACCGTTGTTGGTGAAATGGTGGTTGAACTGGTTCCCAGGATCGAGTAAAGGTTGCAAGGGAGGTGGGGGAGGCGGAGGAGATGAAGAGGGCAACGACGTTTGGCGACTCACATTCCTAGAACAAGAAGAAACAAAAAAACAATTAATTAATTAAATATTAATATTTTTTTTTCTCACTAAAAATTAGAAATTACATGATAATATTATAACATTTGCACGAAACACTCGGTAATAACATGCAATATTACGCAATTATGAACTTTTGATATTATAAAAATGATGTAGTGGGCAAGGATCAAGTGGAAACTGCGAATGACATAACGAGAGCAATTAAATAATAATTATCAAGAAAAAAATAATAGCTATTTCAATTGAGATTATTATTTTTGTTTATACTTCGTACTTTCAGACCTCGCTTTGAATTTTAAGATGCGTTAAAAAATGCAAGAAAAAAAAGTTCACAATTAAGCAGGGTTTACCAAAAAAAAAAAAACATTTGTAAACAACATTATCATTTTCCTATAGAAAATATTAAAGATAATTAAGTAATGTTCCAGACAATTATGTTTTTTAAATTCAATAATGTCCATTAAAATGAATTTAATGTGGCTCAAAATAAGGTTTTCATTGTAAACCAATGTAAACACGGAAGATATGTTTAACACCAAACAAAAACAGGATTCAAAACGAAAAACGATTTTCCAAAACATGTAAATATCGAAAGTCGGAAAGTGCGTTCCACCCTATCATCTTTTATTTTAGAAACAATAATTTAAAATTTCTACTTGCAGTATTTGTAAAGGTTAGTGATATTATATAGGGAGGAGGAGGGATGGGTGAAGCAGGGCGCTACCATTCAATTTAGGTCAAACTACATTGAATATAAATTCTTTTTTTTTTTTTGGGGAAATTACGTGTAAAACGTTTATATAAAACAAAACAATAATAATTATTAGAAAGAAAAAAAAATTGAAGAATTTTAAAGTGTGTATAAAAATCATGAGCGAAACTGCACGGGACATAAACAATAATAATAATACAAACCAGCGTTCAGAAAATCCCTGTGCACTTTTGCTATGAAAACACTTATAACAAGTGCACACGAACTTTCAGGATAATAATGTGTTTTTCTTTTTTTTTTTTGGGCGCGAAAACTCTCATCAAAGGTTAGTCCGCGTGTAATCAACACGTATAACCAACCAAAACATAATTACTAATATATTTTTTTTTCGTCCTTCATATCTCTCTAAAAATGAAAGATGAGGATGTTTAAAAAAGCAGAGGTTAAGCAGTGTAAATAGTAATTACATCATAAGAGTGTGAATGCGTTATCATAACCCAGTTAATGATTTTTCGGTTCATCATTTTTAAATAACAAAAAAAAAAAGTAAATTTTAGAAAAACGGAAATGTCTTGAGTTTCTTTTTAAATTTCACCAAAAACAATATATTCTGTGCTAATTCTGTAACTAAAGACTTACTAGTTGCAGTGCACTTAAATTATTCGGACACTCAATATTTAAAATTGATAATTAATCAATTTAAAGAAATAATTTTTAATGCCATTTCAAATTATTTCAAAAACTGTATTTAAATTTCCCACTCCATTAAAAACCATTTCTCATATGTTCGAATAATAAGTGTGCACCTCAAGTGGAGAATACCATAGATAGGTACACACCGACTATTAGAACTCTTTCGCTTTAACAAATACTTTAACATTCTTAAAAGTTTTATCTAAATCACTTTTGACAGTTAAAAAATAATTTAAAAGGTTAATTATAATAATTACGTATAATCTATATACTGTAATATACAAATTTATTTAAATGTAAACAAAAATTTTAAAACTATTTAAAAAAAAATCAATTAAAAAATCAATAATTATTTTTATAGATTGATTTCGCAACTCACCAGCAGTCTTCGACAGATAAAAAGTATCCTTGTATGTATATGAGATCATCCGAAAAAACACAAAACATGAAAATGATATGTGAACGCGCATTAAAACTCTGAATAACAATAATATTAACTAATAACTAAAAAAAACTAATTAAAAACTTTGAAAATGCACACACGAATTTTCAACGGAAGATCGTGGCAAAAATTTACATCGCAAAATGTTTTGTTAAAACTATTATTCCCCCCTCAAAAATGATAAGTTTTTTTGTGGGTTAAGTGAGGTTGTGGAACGGAAGGAGAGCCAATGAAATGAGAGCAAAGATGAGTGACGTAGGTGTTACTTGGTCACACAAGGCGGCACACAACCAAATATATGAACCTGAATTTTGTTTAAAAAAAAAATAAAAGATTTTCTAAATTAGAGCAATTCACCTTTGTACGCATGCGCAGTCAACGGTGAACAAGCTTCAAATAATCGCAACAATTGGGTAACTTCCACTTACATCAGCTCAAAATGAGTTTATGGTGGTTTGAAATAAGTCTAGTTCCGGAAAAGTGAGTCTAAGGGCGTCTCAAAATGAGTCTATTTCAGGTAAATTGAGCCTCAAAATGAGCTTATGGAGGCTCAAAATGAGTCTAACTATGAAAAATTAAATCTAGGAGCGACCCAAAATGAGCTAAGTTCATGAAAAGCGAATCTGAAAATGAGCCTATATCAGATAAAGACTGTGTAATGAATTTATGGAAGTTCGAAATGAGTCTATTTTAGGTAAAGTGGAACTCAAAATGAGTTTGAGTCCGGAAAAGTGAGTCTACGAGCTAATGAAAATGAGCCTATTTCATGTAAATTGAGGTTCAAAATTAGTCTAGTTCTGGTAAAGCAAGTTTATTGCTGCTCAAAATGTGTCTAGTTCGCGCAAAGTAAGTCTAATGCAAATAACACAAGCAAAACAAATACTGTATATGAACCTGAATATATACAATTTTTTAGATCTTCTAAATTAGAGCAATTCACCTCTGTACGCATGCGCGGTCAACGGTGAAGAATCTTTAAATAATCGTAACAATTGCGTAACTTCCACTTGTACGTGTGTGTGTATGTACAAAGAATGTATTTCTCTAAGGTTTAAGACTTTTGATATACCGGTAGAGAAAAGAAAAGAGAATTATCTTGACCATCTTTTCCAGTCGAGCGTGGTCAAAGATAAAAAAAAAAAAAAGAGGAAGTGCACGAAATACAGTTCTGCACACACAAATATTATTATAAGGAAAAAGTAAAACGAAAATTTGTTTGTAGAAATAAACGGCCTTTGCATTAATATTTTATATCCCCTCATTCCCTTTTTATTATTATTATAGAAAATCAACAAAAAAAATAATTTCAGTTTCCAAATATTTGTTTTAAATAAATTATTAGAAATATTTACTGAAAAAAAAAAAAAAACTTGAATTCAACATACCGTGCAGTGTATCTAAAATTTATAAGAAGAAAAACGTAATTTCCGGATCACTAGTTTCTATTTTCGTTACAAGGACGTTAAAGTTTTGAAGTACATGTTGTTTATAAAAATTCGTAAAACTAATAACAATCTTTTGTTTATTAGTACGAGTTTAGTGTGGCTCAAAATGAGTCTAGGAAGGCTTAAAGTGAGTTTAAAAAGGTTCAAAATGAGTTTACAGAGGCTGGAAATGAGCTTAGAGAGGCTCAAAATAAGTCTGGTAAGCCTCAAGTTGAGTCTGGTGCAAATAAAGTAAGTCTCGTGGGATTTTATAAGGATAAAATATCTCCTTTACATGTACTGTATAAGAGAAATATAAATTCTCCTTCCCACTTACAGATGTAAAATGATCCCCCCCCCCCTTCTACTTAGTACATGTACTTATATACTGTATGTACAATAGTCTATCATCCTACTTAAAGATAAAAAATGACTTCTTCTTTATATTATAGCTATCTGTCACACTTAAAACTCAGATGACCGATGCAAAACAGCTCATACTTCTCACTTATAGATGTTAAAATGGTCTATTCTTACCACTTATAGAAATAAACTGGCTTACAGTTTTCTCTTATACTGTAGAGGTAAACTAGCCTACACTTCCCACTAATAAGTTATCTTTCCCATTATTCCCGCTTATGGATGTAAAATAACTTATACTTCCTCACTTATAGAGGATTAAATATCCTTCCCACCTATAAAATTTTAAATACAGTAATTAAAACATTTTCCTTTAAAACTGCCAAAAAAAAAGAAAAATTAATCTTTTAAATGTAAACAAAAAAACCAATAGGCCTATAAAAGAAAATTTTTTACCCCAACACAAAATTAATATTACCGTATTGTTCTTATTAACCACGAAAATTTTTTATTTTCTCGGTCAATAATTTTTAAAATGCACAGTATACGATGCAGGTATACCTTTTTTGATCGTCTTTAACAGCTTAAAAAAATCATTTTAAAATAAAAGTAAATACGATTTTGGTATGTAAACTCGGCTTAAAAATGTAAATGAGGTTAAATCAATGTAGATTTAGCGGCGGCAGCGGCATGATTTATTTATAAGTAAAAAAAAAGGGTTTTATCTATGTTTTTCTTTTTGATTTGTTTGTTGAAGTCGGTAGAGGGTAGAGACAACGCTGGTGGAGACGGGCACGAGCAGCCATTAACCTATAAATCTCCTATTGAAGTCAACCTTTCAAGTTCAACATATCAATCCAAATGAATCACATTACAAAATTTATGCTTATTGACATTTTCTAATCGGTGATCGAATCAAACTCATAAGTTACGCTTCCTTTCCTTACGACACTAATTTAACCTCAATCACATTCATACCAAAAACAAATAAAAAATACACCAAGAACTCGATTTGAATCTTTCTAATTAATAACTACCCTACCAGTTTTCGCTTTGAACCCTAATAGTTTCGGAATTATTATTTATTCCCTATTATTATAAGCTATGTAACATAGTGAAATTATAGTAAGAAACGCATCTTCCACATTTACATGGTTTTAATAAGGAAAACCTCTCTCGCCTTGAATCTTTTTACGCTTTACTAGAACTAGATTAAATTTAAGCTACAATACACGTAGATTCATTTTGAGCCAAACTAAACCTCATTTTAAATACGGTTTTTTTCCTTTAAATTTTATTAGGTATTTCAAAAAAAAAAGTCAAATTTCTGTAGTACGGTATTTGCTATTGATAGAAAATGAATATTTGATTAGTAGAGGATGAGAGAGGTGGTCAACCTTTCTCGTTAAAGTTAATAATCATCAATAAATAAGAAGGATGGAAGGGAGAGGGGAGGAGGGCGTTTATCTTTGTATACAAAGTGTGTGTATCTGAGCGTGATAGATGAATTAGCAGCCATCACTAACTTCACCTTCAAAGTGATGTGTTTCAGGGGGGTAGAGCGGCTGGCTGGCAATGAAAAGGGAGTTGCGTGATTGTTATAATACTGTAAGATGAGTGAGCGCAATTTAGGATTTTGTATAAGGTGTGGTCGAGGATGACCGTTGCATTAAAATACGGTAAACGCAAACAAAAACTACAACGTAATGATAATTATCTTTTTTTTTTTTTTGCAATTGGCAGTGAATTTAATTTTATATTAATTGAAGGAAATAGGCATGACGTTACTATCTAATAAAACGAAAATATTTCATGTTCTTGTGTAATCTGAGTACTCAATGACATTCTAGGTTAAAGAAATAATAATTGCAAGGTTGAAAAAATTAAAGAAAAGAATTTCCAAATAAAACTTTTAAAAAATGTATCTCCGTAAGTAACAACAAAAACAATGGAATTTTCAAAATTAAAAGATTATTATTTTCAGTTCAAAAGTAATTAGGCTATTTCAAGTTAAGCCTACAATTTGTATAACTACAAATCCGTAAAACTAATGACAAACTTTAAAGAGTCTAAAGCATAACGAATTATTTTTTTGTGGTTGTATACTCGAATATTAAATTTGGAACCAAAAACTAAATTTTCAAATTCAGTTTAGTTTTGCTCAAAGTGGGCATAATCAAGTTCAAAATGAGTCAAGTAATACTCAGAGTGAATCCAGTAAAGCTCAAAATGAGTCTAGTTTAGTTCAAAATAATTTTAAGGCGATTCAAAATGAGTCTAGTTTAGTTTAAAATAATTTTAAGGCGATTCAAAATGAGTCAAGTGCTTTCAAAATGAGTCTAATGTGATCCAAAATAAGTCTAGTGCAGCTCAGAATAGTTCCAGTGTAACTCAGTGTAAAGAGACTCAAAGTGAGTCTAGTATGGCTCAAAATTAGTTTATTATGGTTTAAAACGAATTTATTACGGTTCAAAATGACTTTAGTGCAAGTACAGAGAGTATAGTGCGGATGCAAAACGAGATCGTCCCTGTCGGTATAAACTGCACCGTTTTAAAGTCTTAATTCATTTAAAACTGCTATTATCGTGTAAAAAAAATGTTACGATTAATTTCTTTTTAGATAACTTTTTTTCCCCCATAGTCAAACGCAATAATTTTCACCAGTGAAATAGGCAGCCAATTGATAAGTGAAAATTGGCTAAGAGAGTTTTAAGGAAGCAACGGTCGATCGCGCGCACACCGAGACCGTGAAATAGCGGACGAAAAATCTGCATTTTTATTAACGAACTAAAACGTTTAAATACAATTAGTATCAAATAATTATCATCCATTTAAATCCATTTACATCGAATTATTGAACTGTACTATAATAATAATTGATCGTTCGGGGAAAATTATAATTATTTCATTTCCAAATTCGTTTGCAACAAAAAAGGTTAATGAACTTTTAATAGTTTCCTTTTTTTTTTTTTGACAAATTAATTCAAAAAAAAAAAACTTAATTGAATATAATTATATTTTCTTCGTTAACGTTTGTTCAAAAAGTCGTTGTGCATTTCAAATTGATAAATGCACACGGATTATCCGAGCAGGAACCTTAATATGCAAATGATTTCCGTTTAATCAGTGAGCCATATCATATTTTTATACGGGGTGTGTCTTCACCACACCATTTCTTCCTCTTCTTCGATTAATTATAATACGACCAAATAAAATTTTAATTATGCAAATGATGTTTGCTTTTTCTCTGTAAAAGCCAAAGACACACACGAATTGTTTTTTTTTTATTTTTTAAATTAGGAATGAGGCCTACATTTAAAAAGTGCAAGATTCTATTAAATTGTCCGAAATTTTGTTACTGCAACAGACTAAGTAGATGCAAATCCGTGGTATCAATGGCCTGCTCTGATAAAAACACTGAATATAAGACCTAGATATTGCATTTAGCACGCATTAAAAAAACAAACAAAATCTGCGCACATCTTATTTATATTAAGTATAATCCCGATAAAAAAAAAATTAATTAACCATTTGCTGTCAAACGTTTAGAGATTTAGAGCATTCTTATTAGTAAAATAAATACGTCTTTGAATCGAAGATACGTTTCCAAAAAAAAAAAAAAACGCCAACAAAAATGATGCAAAGTGAATCAAGTTTTGTAGTTCAAAATTTGGAATTAATGCGTTTTAGTTGTTCAAAAATCAAACTAAATGAAATTATGACGTTTTGATACTCAAAATTTGAATTAGCAAAGTTCAAAATCACTATAAGTCCACCCTTTCTAAAATACTTCGGAATTTCGGCAATATTTTTTATAATCGAATTAACGAAATTTTTTGTGTATTTTATGAGAGTGAAAAAATATTTGATTTAAAAAAACTTTTTCGAATAATTATCGATAGATCTACCGTAAAAATAATAAAAATATACAAACTTACTTGACTGAAGGAGGTTTGCTGTGACCATTTTCGAAAGTCGAGCACGATTTTGAAGACGTCAATTGCTGTTTACTCGCCGCCGAAGACGTCGACGAATTAGAACTTCTTCGACTGCTGGAAACTTCGGAATCGTTCTCTGGATCACCACTACCATTGCTGCTAATACTTTGCAGGCTCGAATGATCGTTCAATACGTGATCCTGACTCATTTTCGAGCTGGCGTTAGCACTTTTATGATTATTATTATTCTCTTGAGCGGGATTTACTTGCACCACCGTGACCGAACTTTGAGTGGGATTAGGATAAGCATCGACGTCTTTCGATCCCTCGGTGCTCACCATCATCCCGTTCACGCTGACCGAAGACGAACGAGAACTGGAGGAAGGGGAATATGAGGGTTCGATCACTGAAATAGTAGAAAATCGTCGCATTTCAGCTAAATTCTCGTTAATTAAGCGTTTGTTAATGGCGCCGTTAAGTTGGCTGGCGGGAACGTAGTATGGATCCTCGTAATCGTGTTCGTTATTATAGTCTGTCGTCACTGAAGAGGACGATGGTCCTCCTCCTCCTAACTCGGGACTCCCCGCGCTCAACTCTGAAAGGCTGGTGTTTTCGTCCGAACTGTGATGCACGTCCACTTTAACTGTTTCATAAAAACAAATTTCGATTAATTACATTAATATTTTTACTTAATACAGTGAAACCTAATATAATTAGAGAAAAAAACCTTTATAATACATTATAATTTTTTAGACCTAAATCCCTCTATAGTTGACAGTTTTGTGACCTCTATAAGCAAGATCATTTCCTCCCTAACTTTTCATTTTTGAAGTATGAATGACGAGCTCTTTTACTTATGAGAGGGCAAGCTACGAGTATATTATTTAACAATCTATAAATGGGAATGGCAGAGTTATTTACTTTCGTAAGTGAGAATTCAGACTTTTTAACATTTTATAAGTGGAAATTCATAGCTACTAATATACCGTAGGCTAAATAGAAATCTAAACTACTTAACCCTCTTGAAGAGGAAAATTAGACATTTTAAAGTAGAGGGAAATTTACCTTTATTAGTAAGAAGAGCTACGAATTTCTACAACAATTTATTACCATTTTCCGTTAGGAAAGCATTTAAAGCAAATAAGTTACCGTAGTTAAAAAGACTCCCCAGTCTTTATAAGTGACCCCTCAAAACCATAAAACTCTCTTAAGTGAAAAATTTGAAGATTCCTACTTAATCAGGTTTCTCCCGTATCATGAAACAAATTAAACCCTACTCACCGACAATCGCGGTTGATTTATTATTAGTAGGTAAGCCGGCACTCAGCAGTCCGATATTGATGGCTCCGTTTTGCTTGATGGTTTTGTTGTGTCCGTTAGCGGAGGCGGAAGATAAGGAGGACAAGGAAGTAGAGGAGGCGTTGGAACTTTGTCGGGAATGAAATATTTCTCTAACCGGATCGTTGGAAGGAACAGACGGGTCGTGCAAAAAGAACGGTTGGTTCTCCAAATTCCTCTTACTATCCACATTATAAACATTATGCCTATCCACAGCGGACGAATTATTATTGTTATTGTTATAAGTATTATGGCTAGAAGACTTAGATGAGGGTGAACGTCCGTTGCCGGTTTCTGATTTTACACTCTTCGACGTTTGAGGGTGCAAAAAGAATGAATTGGAACTAGAGGAAGTTCTAGTACCAGCATGACGTTGACCATTTGTCTGAAAATTATAAGAAGGAAAAAAATTTTTTAAATATTTTTTCAAAATAAAATACAAAAAGCAGGCTCAGATTTTGATCTCATATGGGCCTCCAGACCGAAGCCACAAAAATTCAAGCAAAAACGTGAGAAATACTTAAACTTTTGATGGTGTTTGGAGCCCCACTAAACCACAAAACCTTCCATCCGGCTGAAGATAAAAAGTACTTACTTGATCGCAATGAGGTTTGGCGCAGGTGCATTTCGGACTTCTATCCACGCATGTGCAGGAAGTGTCGTGAGCAGTTCCATGTTGTATCAATACAGTCACGCACTAAAAAAAAAAAAAACCACCAAAAATATTATTCATTATAATGTGTTTTCTTTTTTTATTATACTTGTAAACAACAATGATATAAATCTGTTAAGACACTCAGAAAATAAAACCAGTTTAACAAGTTTGTTCGGAAAGTCAGTGTGCATCCATAATAAGGATATATCGCAGCTTAGTGCACACTGACTATTCGAACACCTAGATAAGGAAAAGGAAATAAATCACATTATTCTGTAGAACTGGATAGTTTTGACTTTCTTTTTTTATTGTAAATTTAGCCTATTATTATAACCTTTAACCCTTTCAAAATGATCCACAAAAATATAAATAAATAAAAATCCCGCCCTCAAAAGACATTACATAGCCCACACATTTTTCTCACGGTTTAATAAAAATGGAAAGAGTGACATTATTTATACACACAAAAATAGGCTCATTTAGAACCTTAAATATTATGTTCTAAAAGTTTTTTTTTGTTTTTTTAAAAATAATAGGATTTAATTATAAATAAAAACAATTCCAGTCGCAAATGTCGGTTTCGAAATTCAAAATTTCGGGTAAAAAAAAAAGTGGTATAAACAGTCGCTCAAATAGAGTTTACGAGAGTAAACACTTGAGCAAAATGAGATTTAGGAAGTGAACACTCGCTTAAATAGAAGTTTAAGGTAAATTTTTTTTACAATGATTGTTAAGAATGAAGAAGATTGTATTTACCTCTAAATGATCATTGTCTCGTGCATCTGTAATAGGACTTCTCCCGTTTTTGTCGAGGAGGATGCTGGCTCCGTGATCCAGTAGCCATTTGAGCGTGTCCACGTGACCTCCGCTGGCGGCGAAATGGATCGGAGTGGAACCGTCCTTATCGGTCAAATTAGGATCAACTCCACGTTCTGTCACCTATAACATCAACATTTATTATTATACGCCACTTCCCTCTTTTGCTCAACTATTTTCCTCGTCTTATTTAATATTTTAAAACCTAGATAAATGGGATATCTCCAAAGGGGAAAAAACATAAAATGCCAATAAATTGACCTTAATTTTTTTTTCTTTCTATGAAAATGTTAGAGGTTTAAAATGAAAGTTAATCTCCCTCATAGAGGCACAACAGCCTACCGTATCTGAATCCTCTCCAGAAGTGAAATGCCTATTCTTGAGAAAGTTAAATAATCTATGTCAATTATAAAGGTAAAGTAGCATAGCTTTCCCGTTAATAGAACTAAATTAGCCTATCCTTTTCACTTAAAAAGATGAATAAGACTATCCTTCCTATTAATCAAAATATAAAAAATGTCTAATTTTCACAAATATAAAAATAAAAATATTTGATCTCCAACCAATAGAGGTACAAAACCCATTCTTTTCAGTTTTAAAGGTAAAAAGCCTTCCCTCTTAGATGAAAACAATTATTTTTCCTCTAAAAAAGTTTGTCGCTTCAACTTATAGAGGTGCAATAGCTAATCCTTCCCACTTATAAAAACAAAATAAGTCTAACCTTTTCCATTTATAGAGGTAAAATTAATACTGCCTATCCTTTATAGGATGCAATAGCCTAATTTCCCACTTGGAAAAATTTCAAAATAAGTCTACCCATCCCAATAATAGAGGTAATCTAGCCTAACTTAAGAAAGGGAAAATGCTTTCAATTAATTATAGAGCGTCGCCTGAATTCCAGCTATAGTAAAATACTGCCCAGACCGAAATATTTATCTTATTATTTTATGTTGTAGAGCTTTTCCCACTTATCCAGCTTATCGACCGATGATTGATGCGTTACCATCCATTGTAGGCAATTGAGGCATCCCATTTGAGCAGCGGCGTGCACCGGTGCCATCCCGTCCTTCGCCCTTAGATCCAAGGAACCCCCGGCCTTATCGATCAAATATCTCAGCACTTCCAAATGACCTTCTTGAGCAGCCAAATACACCGGAGTCACCTTGTTATCCATTTGGCAATTGGCACTAAATCATTTATGAACAAACAAAATAATTAAAATAAATAACAAATTTCAATTAAAATACTACTTTACATTTAAATTAAAATATGTAAATATTATGTAAATAAAGAGATTTTGCAAATTGACTAAACATGTTTTTCTAAACATTAACATCATCAAATTAAATCTTTGGCTCTTTTCCCGTTAGACCTCTCAATATTTTTAAGTCATTTTCTACCCACTAAGAAACTGCATTTACTGTAAGCTAGTACTTACTCCCATAAGCTCTATTTCAGGCATCGATCTGGGCCTAAACCTTTCAAATGATTATTATTCATTGTTAATCAACCGCAGTTAATCGAGCCTTCGCCAATATAACGCGACATTAACCTTCATCAGCGGGAGCAAACAGGCTTTGAGGAGTTCAACGAGAAAAGAGCCAAATATTTTAATAACGGTTGACAATTAATTTTTATCCAATTATTTTTATAGCGTTGTCGAAGTCATAAAAAAATTAATACTAGTTTGTTTCGTCAAGAAAAAAAATTCCGGTTTTTTTTAATATTTATGGTTTTATAATCCATGTAATAATAGGCCTACTAGTAAATGTTGACAAAAAAAGCAGTCGGTGGGTGTTGGCTATGATTTGCATAGTCTATAGACACACGTGACACGAGGTGAATGAATGACAAGCGACGCAACGCCGAATATTGAGTAATTCATTAACAAAAACCGGTAGTTTATAACTGTAAATAATAATAAAGGAATAAAAAAACGCTAATCAGGTCGTTTAACATAAATTATTATTCATAGAAATTAAAGGACACGCGCAAACAAAAATAAATAATTAATTAAGACTACGGCAAGTCAAATGAATATATGTTAATTAATATTATTACTGAATTAACTGGTTATACAAAAGTAAACATTAAGGTCACTTGAAGGCAGCGAAGGCTACATTATTACGGCCTTTATCTTATGTTGTTTTTTTTTTTGTTATGTAAAAATAAGTTCAAAATAAAATTAAACTCCGAATTGGCTTTGAATCTTTTTTTGGATTCGAAACTCAAAGCTATTTTTTTCGGGTTTGAATCTTCACATTTTTCAATGTTAAACCATTTTTCATTGTGCTGAACGTAACTTCCACATTTACATGGCAAATCGTTTTTCACTTTGAATCCTATTTCCTCTCATTTCACTTTGAATCCTATTTGCATACTAGAAAAAAATGCTACTGGGTTTTTCAATTTGAGTCTTTTCACATTGAGTCGCATTATTTTTTTGTTGAGAGTATTTCAAAGCGGAGGTGTGGGTACTGTTATAATAAAAAAAGTGACAATAATTGATAAGTCACGCAAAAATTTAATAAAAGAAAAAATTGATCAAAATTATCAGTTCCAAAAAACTTTTTCAATAAAATTTGTTTATTTGAGTGGAAAAATAAAGAATCGCTATTATTGCTATTTCTATTATAACAATATTTTTTTTTAAAAAAAAGTATACCGGTATAATAATTTTGAATACAATTTTGATTTTTTTTTGGTCATTGAACGCTTTTCAACTTATAATATTCGATATGGAAGTTTCAAAATTTAAGAGAGCAGAACGGAACTTTTTTTTTCTTCTTCTTTTTTCTCCGTTATTTAAAAAAAATGAAAATTATTTTTTTAAAAAGTTTTTATTAGGTTGTTGCTTTTACAGTGCTGCCAATTATCATTGTTATAATCGACGCGTGCAATGCTTTTTAAAATGATAAACAACACTGTTTACAGTAATTTTTTTTTTTTTTTTTTTTTTAAATAAAAATCAGCTTCGTCATTTTCGGAACGGGAAAAATCACTTCAAACAACAATTCATTTTTGAGAGAGAAAAAAAAAAACGTTATTTACATAAAAATAAATCAAAACAAAAATACAGCGAGAGAAAACGCCTGCTCCACATCCAAAACCATGTAATAAACAAACAACTAGATTTCACTCTGCGTCCTCGTACTTTCAAAACTACTGTACTACTAAAATGAACAAAATATTGTCACCACAGTACTTCGACTTTGCGCCATATGTATTTTCGTTACTACGTCTGTAGAATGTTTCGATATTACTCATAGATTCCGCTCCGCTTCCTTATTTCCAAAATTTGCATCTTCATAAAATGTTACATTCCGTTATGCATTCTAAAATTTTCGAAATGGGGCAAATTACCATTTTAGATTTTGCGTTGAATCTTTTCACTTTGAATCATGCTTCTTTTTCATAGGAAAATTAATATAGGCTAGTTTTCCTTTCAACCTGTGTAAAGCGGAATCGTGCACTACCCATCTATTTGGTTTCCGCCTTAGCGAGTTAACGAAAAAATAAAGATTATAGGGTGAATCAGCTGAAAACCTTAATTACTCTCTAATGAAAGCATACACACTCTTAAGGTTTTCAGCTGATTCACCCTGTACAATAAATAAACCACGTAAACCACAAATTTTGTTCTTCTTTTTTTTACCTTCCATCAACTTCACTAAAACAAAAGTGTTTTATAGTCAAATTTAAGCAGGTGCTCAAAATGTAAATTAGTTTCCGCCTTAGACAGGTTAAAGCTATTTTAACATTGCGTCACAAAATTTTTGTCCGTTTCTGTAAGTTTTCACTTTATACACATTGATACAGGGTTCCGTATTAAACTGCATAAGTCCATAAAATTAATAAGGAAATGGTTAACAATATAAAATGCATTCTTCTCATGATAATGCAATGGGTGATCTGAAATTAGCTCTGATGTCATTTCATAAACAAATGCAAAAAACAAACCTGAATTTTTCAAGTCGTAAAAACCTTTTTTTTTAAAAAAAAAATTTAACGATAAAAATAATAACATTAAAAAAAATGTTGTTATATTATGCGCACCTTTTAAAAACCTTTTAGATAACCCCAAAATCACCTCTTCCACTCCCCCTCGCAAATACGAAGTAGGTAATAAAAATACCCCGCGAATAAAAAAATTCGACCCAAATGAATATCATATCATATTTATAAAAGGCATATAAAAATCTAGATGATGAGGAGGGTTTATCATGTGCAGCACATCCAGATAACATACACGCGAGTGGAGAACTCGCTTTGCGTCGTACCAACGTTATAGAAATATAACTTTGAAAATTCGAAGAACGCAAAGCGAAATCTAGCAAAAATAAGATGACGTAAAAGGAATTCGTACATTCTTGAAAAGCAACTTTGATCACAGGAAGTTGCAGAGCGGTTTCTAGTATTCTACTACATTCCAGAGCAGCAAATTCGAAAATACGAGGATGCAGAGTGGAATCTAAAAGTAGAAAGGATTAAACTGTTGAAAATATGCAAGATGGAGAGTCAAATTTAGTCTTTATTAGCACGTTCTACTGTAGATGCAACTTTAAAATTACGAAGACGCAGAATGAAATTCTGTATATTCTAGAAACGCCAATTCGAAAATACAATCCGTTACAATGAGTTAAGTGTCCTCGTACAGTACGAAGTGTCCTTCTACAATACCGTACAGTAGAAATGAAATTTTAAAAATACGCGAGATGCAAAGTGAAATTTAGTAGGCTACACTCTAGAGGCGCAATTTCAAAAATACCAAAATACATAACGGTATCTACTGTAGTAATTTACTGCATTCCAAAATTACGAAGACGCAGAACGAAATCTAGCAAGAATAAACCACGCTCATAGCAAAAAATGCGATGACGTAAAGAGAAATCTAACAGTAATTCTGTACATTCTAGAGACTCAACTTCGAAAACAGTAATTAGCCTACTACATTCCAGAGCTGAAATTTCAAAATTAAGAAGACGCAGAGTGGAATTTAGCACATATTTCAAAACCACCAAGTAGTAAAAATGCTTTAAAAGCGGAGGGTGACAAAGATTTTTGAATGTAGTAGACGCAAAGCGAGCTTGTGTGTGGCTGTCGACGTAATCGCATGTCATAAATTACGATATTGGTGAAAGATAAATATTATTGGGAGATTGTAACGAGTGTGTGTTAAGCAAGGCAGTGGGGATACGGATCACAGCGCAAGTGGACTAAACCTTTTAATATTTACAAGTTTCAATCACCTCATACAATACATTGATTTTTTTTTTTTTTTCAATATTATTCGCTAACCTTTCTACAAAAAAATAAATAAATAAACAAGGCAAAGAATGTTGATATTTTAAAAAGTGTGTCATTTAACGACGTCGAAATTTTAATCTTATTTCAAAAAATAAAATAAAATCGCTGACGTCATTTTTGCGTTCAAATAATAAAAAGATTAGATAGACATTATTATATTTGTCACCGGGTGTCACATACACACAATAATTATAATAATATATCTAGGTTAGTGTTGAACCGGATTTACAAGTAATTAGTCAAAAGGTAAATAGGAGATGCGCGCGTTTTCAGAGATATAAAAAAAAATGCATTATTTGTGTTTGTTCTTATCGAATGACCTTCGCGTTTGTCACTCGGTTAAATGGTTTAATTGAGGGCGGTTCAATATGTACCAGGTAAATTAACGCGCTAATTAACACGGCGCTCGCTCGATCAATTACGCTGATTAAAACTAATGTAAAGTAAAGTCCAAACGTACACTTGATTTTTTTTTTAATTATTAATTTAATTTGCGATAATTAATGTCGATACTGTCAGGTTTCCGGTTTTGCATCTCAGACACAATGGCGTAGTTTCTATCCGCTAAATTCCGGACTCCATCCTCGTATTTTCAAAATTAAATCGTTTTACTGAAAAATTCCATTCTGCATTTCGTATTTTCAGAATTGCATTTCCAAAATACAGGACGTACTAAGTTCTGTGCTAAATATGGTTTATTGATGCTGTAGGCAACTTAGTAAATGTTTTATGCAATTTATAGAATGCTTTATGTAGTTTGGCGAATACTTTATACAATTTAATAAATGTTTATGGAGTTTAGTCAGTGTTTTAAACATTTGGATGAGTTCGTTTAGCAATTTAGAGAGTGATTCATGCAATTCAATAATGTTTTGTGTAGATTAGTGATGCTTTTGCAATTTTAATAGTGAATGTTTTATGATGTTTAATGAATATTTTACGCAATTTAATTAATGCTTTATGAACGTTTTATCCGGCTTAATGAGTGATTTAGGCAATTAAGTAGTTTACGGATAGTTTTTGCAATTTAGTAAATGTTTTATGGAGTTTATTGAATGATTTATGGATGTTTTTTTTTTTTTTGAATGTTTAATGTGTTTTGACGAACGTTTTATGTAGTTTAATAAATCTTTTATAGAGTTTAAGTGCTTTATGCATTTTAAAATAAGTATTTTTAGCTATTTAGCAATGTTTCATATAGTTTAATGATGTTTTTATTTTTATTTTTTGTTATTTGGTGATTGTTTTATCACGTAGTTTAATTACTGTTCTATACAACTTAATTACTGTTTTATGCAGTGGAGAGGGCGATTTCTGCAGTTTAGTAGTGTTTAATATAATTTAGTAATTTATTTATTATTATTATGTTTGCACTGGTTATAATTTAATACAAATCAATTTATATCGGCACGCAACAAGACTATATTATAAACTCAGTATCATTTAACCCCAACCAGTACTGGTGGCAGCGAACCTCGAAAGCAAGTACATGTACATGTATGTACTTTAGTTTTTACAATTTAGTAAATGCTTTAAGCAGTTAAGTGAATGTTTCAAGCAGTTAAGTGAATGTTTCAAGCAGTTAAGTGAATGTTTCAAGCATTTAAGTGAATGTTTTAAGCAGTTAAGTGAATGTTTTAAGCAGTTAAGTGAATGTTTTAAGCAGTTAAGTGAATGTTT
>JAQGAZ010001955.1:0-22221 GCA_034692225.1 Polydesmus complanatus | reverse complement strand
AATTAAAAAATTCCAATTTATCAAACAGGTTTTATTCCATTTTGAAATAAGGTACTTTTGGCTGCCCCACCCTGTATTTTTAGAATTTATAAGGAAAAATATAATTGCCGGTATTTAAATATTATAGTATTATGATTACAGACTTCCGGTGTATGCTAATTAAATTTCTTAGTTAAACGTTTTCTACGTAAAATTATTCCAATTAGTTTCAGCATTATTACTGTCAAGTAAGCGGAAATAATTATTTACATTATAATAATGTTTAAAATAATTATTATTATTTTTGCACATTTTCAGTAGATTCAAATTAGCTTTTAAATTTTACCATTGGTTAATTAATAAGTGAGTGTTATTATACGATTATTATTATTATTTTTTTTTTTTATTATTATTTTTTTAAAAAATAGTCTAGTTTCGAATCGGTTTGAATTGGGTTAAGCTGTACTTATTTTTGATTTTAACTAAATCCGTTGATAATCTCACTTTGCCGGTTAACCTTGCCTATTTAATTGTAAGCTCCGTTCATATTTTAAAGATTACGTTTATGTTGAGCTTTTAATGAGCTAATTTTATTATTCTTTTTTTTTTTGATAAAACCGTCGAGAATTTTTTTGTACAAACGAGTATTTAGTTTGTGTTTTAGTTAGACTAATTTCACTAATGAGCAGCATTTGCAACGGTCAACTTTAAGTAAATATTAAGTAGAAAAAAAAAAAAAATACGGTAATAAGAATAAAATTTAAAATCTATACGCTGCATAATAATATGCAGTTCTAAGTAATAACCGCACATAACATTAAATTTTATAAACTTGTCCTGGTAATTATTGTAATGACACGTTTTATTTATTAGTAAGTTAGCAACTTATAAATTCGCAAACTTCTTAAGTAATAAGTGAGAGATTGAACGTCAAAGTGAATTACCTTGTAGTTGTAGTTGTTGTTATTAATTACGAGTGATTATTAAAGTATATTCGATTTAATCCAGTCTTGCATTTACCGCTTTACATATTAGGCGTTGATAAAAAAAAATTCTAGAGGCGAGGGTTTATACATTTTTTTTTAATACACATACTCTTAAAATTCAAAAAGGTCAAGAATTATTTGCCTAATATTATGATTTTGTAATTAGCATATTTCGTGATAAATTGGTTTTTAGGCCAAGCAACTTGACTTTTAAGCGCATTCAAAAAATAGCAATAAAAAAAATGTGTGTTTTTTTTTTAACGCAAAAAAAGAAGAAAAAAAAAAAACCCCCCATTTGCATACACCAAAAATTTTTTTTTTAGTAAATTATTTCTTATTCGCTATTATTATTTTTTGTTGATTAAATGTGATTTTACGCGAACTTGGGTGTGGGATACGTGCACTTCTAGTCGTCATGCTATTGTCACACTTGAAATATTTCGCTGCTATGAACTGCATCTATTCTTTTTCCGGAGAGAGTTCGATGCTTCTACTGTATATACACCAATAACGATATTCGCCATGGTAATAAACACCCGGCGAGACATAATAGATTACTCTAGTGTAAACGACAGTAGATGAGCTGCACATTGTTTTTAAACGGTCTCGTTTGATGACCCAGCTGCACTTAAGTTGTTGAATTGTCGCGGTGAGGCTGCTGCGCGCTGGCTGTCGATGATGTAAAGCGTTCAATATTTATTCGGTGTCGCATTTCTGAATTCTCCGTGATATAATAATTATTATTAAAGGAAGAGTGGACAATTAATATGCGCTAGTTTCCTTTTCAGTTGGAAGCGGCCGGACATTACGAGCAACGGCGACGTATTCGAGCTCAGATGAGACTATTGAAAAAGCACCAAGATGGCGGTCAAAGTCAAGGATTGACGAATGACAGTAGCTGGCAGGCGAGTATATAATTAGAGCGACAATTAACCCATCCGGACGTTTCCTAAACATAAAATTTTTTTTTTATTATTTCCTTCTTCATCTTACAAACAGCGTGTTGACGATCTGGTTTCTTCTTCTCTTATGTCTGCTCACTATGGTCTCGCCAATTGCCAACAATCAGCTGATGTCAAAACTGCGGTAAGTTGATTTAGATAATGTTTTTTTTTTATATATAATGCAGTACATGTAGTTGCAATTTTGTTGATTTTAGTAATTAGTTAATGCATTAATTTGTCTTAGCGGTTATTATTATCCGTGATGATAATAGCTGTACCGCGGGCCGATTTTTATTTGCAAAAGTCTATTTAAGTGCATTTAAGCGACGGCTAATCACGGGCTAAATTTTTGTTACCAGGGTTTTAAAAATGTTTTTGTTTAGGGCCCCAAGAAAACTTAATTAGGTGCTGATCAAAACCCAGTAAATTCACTTTAATGATTTTAAAAATCTACGTTAACGTTCAAAAAAAAGTTGTTTTTCAATTTTTTTCAGAATTATTTTTTGTTACCGTAATTCGAAATTTACCACGACTCACTTTTTGAGCATATAAATTCTAAAAACCGTTCCAATTATTATTATTTGTTTAACAAGTAGCCTAGTACACACGAAGTAATTGTGTTTTACCTTTCTGATTTTGAGAACGATTTTTATTTATTTATTTATTTTATTACGACTCAATATGAAGACTCAAAGTAACTGTCCACGAGTCTCGTGAACGGGTTTTAAATCTAATGTGGTTATCTAATTAGCGATTTTGAAACATAAGCGTCGACCTTTTGCCATAAGCAGTCTATGATAATACTGTAATTAATAACAAATTTGTTAAAAAGTACAATTGATTAACTTCCGTTTTAACGTTTAGATTTGCGTGTGCATAAGTACCTTAAGAAATCTGCGTTTTTTTCTCATAATAATTAATTTATTCCCATTTGATTCCCACTGGTTGTTTTTTTTTAAATCTATTTTTCCGGATGTTTATTTCCTTAATATCTGGAATCTTTTTTACGCAACTTTATTTAAAATTACAAGTAGGCTACTTTTTAATTAAAATCTTATAAATGCAGCAAAACATAATTAATTAAATTACAGCAAAACATATTTGAGTCAAAAAATCTAGAAGAAATATAATTTCAAACTAGTTTTAATTAGGTCTTTTAGACAACTATTTTGCTAGTTACTCAACCGTAATATTCAATTTTTAAAAAAAATTTCTACTTGAAATTATGTGTTCTTAAATTTTGTTAAAGAAGGTTTCTGTTGCGTTTACTAAGTGTATTTCGGTTAACAAAATTAAATACATGTAGTTAAAATTAAGTTGCATGTTTCACGTAAAAAATTATTGTTATTGTGTTCTTATAATAATTTTTTATTAACTCGCTGAAGGACGGCATTAATATCATTTAATTGAGCTTTACTTTGAATTTATTTTTTATTTTTGAACGCTTCTCGCTAATAGACATAATAATAAACGCTAATAATCCGACAACTGAAATTATAGCTATTTAGAAACGAGGAAGTTAAATAAGGAATTGTCATATCATATTTTTGTAAACTTTTTTTTTGTACGTGTTGGCCACGTTTTATTTTTCAAATTTTACACTAATCTCAATTGGACGGTGTTTTGCACAAAACTACCAACCTAAAAATTGAGTTAGAGCTATATTCGTATACCGGTAAAAAAATATCGCGATGTGTGTTCATTGTGTAAAAACCTCCCAAGCGTCAAGCAAAACATTGCCATATCTTCTAATACTCCAAAGTGATAATTTATTTTTTCCTCCCCTCCAGCGTTTGAATTTGTAGAAAGCTGCCAATACGCTAAACATATCGTTGAGCTGGTAGCTTTCTATTGGACTATAAGTTTTTTTTATTTGTGTATTAAAATTTTAAAAGATAATACTGTATTTCAGTTTGTCATAGATGTGGGTTGGTAACTTTGTGCACTACACTGTCCAATTGACCCTCAATTATGTTGCGACGCGTTGCATGTCAACTGCTACGTCACCCCCGTCAACGTCATCGTACCTACACAAGAATAGATTTTTTAAATGGCTCACTGCACTTCACTCCACTTCTTTTCACACACTTGAAATTAATTCGACCCTATCTTAAAATTGTTCAGATTAAGAAACGCTTTTTTCCCCCTCTTCCAAACTCATGATTACCGCCTCATTGATTCTTTCTTCCCCAAGCCTACAGTATAAAGGACAATTGCCGCACATGTCTATGAGATAACGTAATCTATTCAATTAAGTTATTTTAAGTTATTGGTTTTTAAAAGTAACCCTTTCATTGCAAGAAGAAATTTAAATTTGTGATATACTGTAGTTTTAAATCAAAGTAACCTACCTAGCGCATTATCATTACATTGCTTTGATATACTAGGAGTATATACTTGTATTTTTTTACATATTGACGTTTAATTGCAATTGTTAGGTTTCCTTTTTAATAGTTTTTATGCAAAATCTTCAATTTCATAATACCGGCTTCCATAATTTCTTTCATATTCAAAGTTATTTTAAGTTTGAAAAATTACAATAGGTATTTATTTATTTATTTATTTTTTTGATATCTCACATTTATACGCAATAAGTATTGTATTGAATTACAGTATATAATAAATTAACATGCTTCTTTAAAGCAAAGAGCCGTGGGAAGAAAAAGTTTTTTCCGGGGCTGAGTCTGAATTAATATGGCAGCCCAAGCATTGGATTATTTTTCATAACAAACTGAAATTAGCTAAAATTATTATTAGTTAATCCATAAAAATTGGTTTTGTTGAATTTAAGTTTAATAAATTGAGTAAAATACAGTATATAGGTTTAAAAAGTGTTAATTATGAGTATTTTAACTTTATTTGTGTTTTTATTATAAATTTTTTTTTTCCAAAACCTTTCATCGAAAGTTTAATTGTATTTTAAAATAATTATTATGATCACGATTTTTTTATTTTTATTTTAATAAGTTTAATTCTTCATTTACGGCGTTCTTTTTAGGATGCGCCAGCTGTAACTATGGAAGATAATGTTGATAGTGTCATTGTCAATGGGATTAACTTGCTTTCCATTCAAAACGAGTTAGTGCTTCACGATATGGTAAATAGCCCATTATAAGTTCGAAAATAATTTGATTTAGAAGTACAAATTGTTTGTATTTATAGTTAGATAAAGCCGAAAACTACGAAAGTCGTAAAAAAATTCGTGCTCGACTGAAAGAGGTTTTTGCCGAGCAAAGGGGTATTTTCAAATGTTTATATTCATTAGAATAATATTTTTTTAAGCAGCTTTCTAAAATAATAATCTTATTTAATTAGCAAAGCGAGAAGAGATGGCTCGAAAACGTGAAGAGGAGAGACAGGAAGCGTTGCGCATTCGTATGAAAGAGTCGGAAGAACATAAACGTCGAACTTTGAAAATGTTTGATGCTGCTGCTGCTGCTAAAAGTACACCTTCTAGTGGAAGCAAAATTATTGATGTCAACGTCGCTAGAGGTACTGCCATTTATTCAAATCTATTAATATTTTTTTTTTTTTTGAAAACTTGGAGTAATTAATTTTATTAATACTGTATTTACATAATGAATTGAGGGTTGGGATATGAACGTTAACTATCAAATTTCAACCTTAATTTTTTTTATTATTATTTTTGTAATAATTGAAATAATTTAACATACTTTAATGCCTATACACCGGTAGTTTTTAAAAGTTTTTTTTTTTGTTAAAGGAAAAGAAGGTGGCTCAGGATCATTGTTGACGGGTCAAACTCACAAAATTGATTATGAAGAAAAGACTATTCGCCAGCATCTTATTGATGGCAATGGACACAAAGAATTTGTTATTTCTACTTACAAAACTGATAATTTAGGTTCTACTAGTTCTACAAAATGTTTTGAATTTAATGCTCCGAAAGATGATGAAGGTAAGAATTATTGTTAATCGCAATTTGAAATTTATTTTAAATGAATGATATTTTATAATAAAAATTAACACATTTAACCTACTACTAAATAGATAAGAATTATTTAGAATATTCCTATTGAAATACCGTATTCATTATTTAGACAATTTTTTTTGCATATAAATACTGTATATCGTTTTTAATAGACAAAAAGCCACTGTCTCCACGAGAAAAATTTCAAAGATTGGATAGTTTAAATAATTCAACGAATGGAAATAAGCAAGTTTATTTTTTTAAATAATATTTTGTTATTACCCTACATAATTTTTTTAAAAATTTTAATAGTTCCATTATTAAACAATACATTTTTGTTTATTTAGAGTTGTTTCTGGATACTCATTTTCAAAAACAACCACTACTAACGTTGTGCGCAGCCCAACGGCCATAAAAGAAATGTTATTAAATTGGGTGAGAAATAAAACTAAAGGCTATCAGGTTAGTTTTTTTTAAAAAAAAAAAAAATATTGCTTTATGTAATTAAATTTTTTAAAAAATTAATAAACACCGGTAATTTTTCTTTGTTACAGAATATTAAAATCGAGAACTTTTCTACAACCTGGAATGATGGAATGGCGTTTTGCGCTCTTATTCACCACTTCTACCCTGACGCCTTTGATTATAACTCTTTGGATCCTAAAAACAGAAGATACAATTTTGATTTGGCTTTTAGAGTTGCTGAGTAATTATTGTATTTCTTAATTTTAATAAGGCGTTATAATAATTTAATATATATTTTTTTTTAATATTATGATAATTATTGTTATTAAAAATCTAATTTAAGTAATGTTTTATAGGGAAAAAGGAGACGTTGCACCCTTGTTAGAAGTGGATGACATGGTTACGATGATAAAACCTGATTGGAAATGCGTTTTCACGTACGTTCAATCCATTTATCGACATTTTTATAATGTTGAATAAATTATCCGTTAACATTTTTTTTTATATCCCATACATAACCTATTTTTTTTTTTAAATGAATATTTTATCAAATATTACTTACGGTAGTTATTTTAAATTTATTATTGTGTTAGTTGATAACATCTTTTTTAATTTTATTTTTTATTTTATGTTAATTGCATCAAGGACTATAAAATTGCATTAATGCTTTTAAAGTAAATGCTGAACGTCTAGTTATATCCACAATTTTTATATTAAGCAACAAAAAAATATTATATATTTAATAATTAATTGCATATTATTTTAACAAAAAAAAAAATAATTTTATTATAGTGTATTTATCTTCATTGTGCCATTTTTATTTTGCTAATTTGAATATTCTTTTATGTTACAATCTGTTCGCTACCTTTGTGATTAGACAGAAATTTTAAATAATTTGTAAACCTATAATTTAGTTTTAATTTTAATGTATATGCCTACTATCTCTTGTTATAATTATTTTAAAAAAAAATTATATTGGCTTGATGATAAGGTATAAAATGATAGTTTATAGAATCTTCATTTTATCGTTAACTTGGAATTAATTTTGAAAATGAATTTTTTTTGGTGTAGCCTACGTTAAATTTACTGCGGCGAAATATTATTAGTCTACAAAAATATGTTATAAAATAATTATGTAGTGTATGCATTGTACATTGTAATAATTATAATTAAATATAATTATCACTTTAATTTTGATGACCCTCCTTGACATAATAATAAATTATAATAGGCCTAATAATATTATTAGAAGAGCGAACCTTAAATCAGTTTGGTCGATATCTAAAAGCAGATTTAATCCTAAGACTTCTATTAGAATCTATTGGATTAGTCCTGATTTTCGAATGTAATGCGAAAAGACCTAGCGCAATGCATGATTGTGCTTTAAAGTTTCGATTATTAAAAAAACTTCAGACCCAACAACTAATTACAAATTAAGTAAAGCCGGAAACGGATACATCTGCAGTTGGAGTAAATTGATAGATTATACATCCCTATGCAAATTTTAAGCCACGTAAAATTTGTTTATTTGTTTAAAAAAAATTTCCGAGTTCTCGACGGACGTGACAAATAACATGTAGCGCTCTGTAGTGTAGCGCTTTTATCCGCTTTAAGCTACCTCAAACAGGAAATGAAAATAGATAAATTGTTTTCCGCTCATGCGCACTTGTTGAAGTAAATTTGGTGAAAGTCTGATTTTGGGGATCAGTAAGGAAAAATTATTTAATTTGTGTTCAATTTGGTTATTTTTAAGTTTTGAATTTTACTTAATATGATGTAGGTGCGTTGGTGCACGAATAATATACAATCATCCTCGAAACATCTGTGATGTAAGTTTTGTTTTCAGAGCCACTGTAATGTAATCTCAAGCGCTGTTCATTCAAATTAAACTTTTATTTTAAGGTGTATCTTGCATGTAGGTAGGTCTTCAGTAAAGCCTACTTTTTTTTCTTCTATTTTTTATTGTTTTTTTTTGTCTCGGTTATTTATAAGGAGATCAAATTTAAATCTAGGGAAGTTTATAATGGGTTTTTAGAAATGCTCGTTGGTTATTTAAAATGTAAACTCGAAATCGTCTCGAGATTGTATCGTACATGTTGCTAATTTTATAATATTTTCAATTTTTAGCATTTTTTGAAAAATATTTTGGAACCATATAGCTTTACACAATGGCCAAAGACGAGATTGATGACGTTTTGCCTGACAAAGACGTAGCGAAGGACTTTTATGCAAAATATGAACCAAAGGAAATCTTGGGAAGGTGAGATTGCGCCTGAAGATGCATTCGTTTAGGAATAATTATTGCATCATTATTTAATAATGTAAGTCTCATTTATATTTAAAGAGGAGTGAGCAGTATTGTTCGAAGATGCATTGAGAAAGAAACTGGAAGTAATTATGCGGCGAAAATAATTGATATTAGCGGAGACGCTGACGATCCTGACGGGGTTGCGACACGAGAAGCTACTATTCGCGAAGTACATATTTTACGCATGGTTGCTGGACATCAATATGTTGGTGAATCAAATGTTTATTTTGCTTTACAAATTTTGTTTTGTTGTTGTTATTAATTATTTCTTTTTTTATTAGTTGAACTTCATGATGTTTTTGAATCGACTACTTACATTTTTTTAGTTTTTGAGTTGTAAGTAACTTTATTTGAAATTTGAATATTCATGGATCCATTTTATTTTAAAAAAATAAATATTTATTTTTAGATGTAAAAATGGAGAGCTGTTTGATTACTTAACTAATGTTGTAACATTATCTGAGAAAAAAACGAAGCAAGTTTTGTGTATATTACGACGGATTAAAATGATTTTTAATTAAGAAATTTTATTATAGGCAGATCATGAAACAACTTTTTGAGGCTGTTGACCATATTCATAGTCAAGGCATTGTTCACAGAGACTTAAAGGTTATTGATTTCTTATTCGTATGATTTTTTTCTTCTTATTCATTGTTTGCTTTCTGATCTATTTAGCCGGAAAATATACTTTTAGACGATAGCTACAATATCAAACTTACCGACTTTGGCTTTGCACGTGTTCTGGAATCTGGAGAAAAATTATATGGTAATTTTTTATTGATGCATTCAACGATGTGTTCCAGTGGTAAACGTATTAATTTTTTACGTTAAGATAAAAATTAATATGTTTGCAGTTTGCACAATATTTTATGACAACGTCGATTTTTTTGCTCCATTATTTTATTTTTTTTAATTTTCAATGAATACGCATAATATATTTACTGCTGTTTTTGTTAACTGAAAGAGTTGTGTGGCACGCCCGGCTACATGGCTCCAGAATTACTTAAAACATCAATGTACGAGGATGCTGAAGGTTATAGCAGTGAAGTTGATATGTAAGTGAATTCAAAGGAAGTTTTTCAAATTTTGCTATAGGCTACATGTACTGTATTTGACTGAAACAATAAGTGTCTGCATATTGTGTCGAGACGTATAGAATGTTGTGCCTGTATTATGTGTAGGTTTCCAGTTTGTAAAACCAATAAGCAAAGCTGCTTGACAATTCACGTGTTTGTGTTTGCTCTTGTATGATTGTTTTGCTTATATCAAGTCCTAAGAGAGCATGTTTACCCTATTATTAGATTTATGTGGAACGCCTGGCTATTTTGCCCCTGAAACTTTAAAAACTGCAATGCACGAAGGGGCAGCTGGATATGGAGTTGAAGTCGACGTGTGAGTATTGTTAGTTACTGTTGTTGCTAAATATTATCATTTTGGCTTAAATTTGTTTTATATGTTTTGATTTTCAATGTTATTTAAAATCTGTATTTTTAAAAAATTTCTTAATCTTTTTTTAAAGGTGGGCTTGTGGCGTTATCATGTATACCTTGTAAGTATTATTATTTATTCGTACATTATACGCAATTAGAAATGTATTAAGAATTTTTTGTTTTAATTATTTTTTGTAGCTGCAATACTGACATTTAAAAAAATTAATATAATTACTGTAAACTAAAATTTTGTTTAAGTAATATGCATAAATTTCATGCTTCTAACACTCTTCTTTGATGTTTGTTTTAACGTTAGGTTAGTAGGCTGTCCACCGTTTTGGCACCGAAAACAAATGATTATGCTTCGTAACATTATGGAAGGAAAATATTCCCTGTCTAGTCCGGAGTGGGATGACATTACTGATATTACGAAAGATCTTGTGATTAAAGCGCATGGTTATATTTTTAAAAGCGGTAATAATATTTTATTGTACTTGTATTTTAGATTTCAAAATTGTTGGTTGTTAATCCCGCTAATCGCATCACAGTTAGGCAAGCTTTACAGCATGAGTTTTTTCAAATTATGGTAAGTGCCACAATAATTGAAATATTTGCAGGTTTAGATTTAGAGTAGAAGTACTAATCTAACACTAGTGAATTTTTGTGATCTTGATAACAGTTTTAAAATATTTTTAATCTTTTATTTTATAATTACTTTTTGTGTTCGTTATTGATTTTAAGCCCGCACAAGCATTGACCAACCCTCAAGATACCAATATTTCATCAGGATCTACGGGGGAAGTGAGTTTATTGTGTAGCACAAGCACAATCAGTAGAATTTTTATTTTCAAATTTTTCTTTCTTTAACGTGCTTTCTTACTAATTTTTCTATAGGCAAGGGTTAACCAATTGAATAACTAATCTATATTTTTCTCATTTGCGCTTATAAATTTGTAATTATTTTAATTTCTTATAAATAAATACAGGTGTTTGGGACATCAAAAATCTGCTATGAATGTTTTAAAGGCTGCATAATATTTATTTTGTTGCACTTACTAATTTTTTTTTTTAAAGATGTATAATTATTGTATTATCATTTATAATTTTATTATTTGTATTTTCAGACGTACAAAGGTCGTGCATTTGATGCTAAAAAGATGTTTCAGGTACTTTAATATTGAAAAGCATTGAATTATATTCTAATTGATTTTTTCAAAAACTTAGTTTGGAATTTTATGTGTTCGGGCCGTTATACGAATCAAGCGAATAAAATTCACTCCTGAACCGTTGTCCGTAGAAGTTGCCAGAATAGATCCATACAGAATAAAACCTCTAAGAAAGGTTTGTTTCTTTATTGATTTTTTTGATTTATTTCATCAAAATTATGCAAATTTTATTAACATTTCTAAAGATGATCGACGCCTGTGCATTTCGAGTATATGGACATTGGGTAAAGAAAGTAGAAGCTCAAAATCGGGCAGCTTTATTTGAAAATCATCCTAGAACTGACCTGGTTAGAACGGATGATGGTGCGAAGCAATGGATGAAACCATGATCACCTTTCCATTGTAATTTAAACTTTTTATGCGAGATTTTATTTGGAGGACAGAAATATCATTTTTTTTAGTTTGTTATTTTATCCTATCAATTAAGATTTATTGGAAGTATTTTTTCCCACTGCCTCACATTTTTTTTTTGCATAAACTGGAAGGTTTTATTTTGTTTACGTATAATTTAAAATTTTAGATTGTAATAGTTTCTATTGCAGTAGCATATTGGTACGAATTAAAATTATTTTTTCCTTCCCGAAATTTTGTTAGGCAATGATAGACTCGTATTTTCAAATAAATTGCATTTACATTACAAGCATAGTTAAAGATTAATTATTGCAAACTATGCTAGTGTATAGGTTTTTATTTATAAATTGGCACAACATTTGAATTTTGTAAATATGAGCTATCAGTATTTTATTTATTATATTTCTTGATAAATATTTAAAACGTTTGACTATAATGGATTGTTAGTAATCATAAGCGAGAATATTATTTTAAATTAAATGATTTATTTAATATCAATTTTTTTTTCTTCTTTTGCTCGATTTTTTTTTTTTTTAAATTCTTATTTTGGTTGTCACGCGAGGCTATGGTTAATCATCTGCAAGGTGGTAGTAATTATTTTGTGATTGGCATAGGCCGTGATACATTTCTGAGGGTTGTACTTGCATTAGCCAATGAGATTTAAGTTTTTGTATCTACATGCGACGTGTTTAATCCAATTTAGTTTTTCCGTTTATTCATTTGGGAACCATTTTTGTCAATTAATGTAAATATGTTATTTATCACCAGGGGCGCCGCGATCAAATAGATTCCTTTAGTTAGCTGCTGTACTTCGCAATGCGACGCTTCACAATTGAAAAGCCTTACGAGGGAACTGATGTTGGTTACCGCGAGATTTCTGGCGGCGAATAGAAGTGACCTTTTTTTCCCCGACAAAATTCATTCATTCATCGTGTTTTGAACGCGTTGTTGCGGTTTGTTTATTTTTTGAAGTCTCAGGTGCAGTCTCAAGTGTATTAATTAAGATCTTCTATTATAAACGACATTCCATTTCGTTTGGTAAGTCGATTTGTTTTTGTACTACAATTTTCATTATGTGAATAATTATTATAAGCTGTAGGGCCTATCGATTGTTTTGATTTTCACAGCGTAAACGAATGTTTTTATTCGACAGACATTTCGGTTTGCAAAACGCGACAGATTTTTTTAAATTTATTTCAAACATGATGTTTTCAGTGATTATTAATAATTACAGTGCTGTAGACTATATTGTAAACGTTCAAACTTTAGTAAATAAAATGCTCGTGGCACTGAGCACTGCGGCAATCTTAACACGATGGAGTTTCAAGGACAAGGTTGCAGGTAAAAGGCTTGTACGCCATGGGACCACTTTGCAGGTTTTTCATTTTACTGTTTTAAAAATGTAGTCATCTATATGATCGATAATTATACCGTAATTTACTTTCATATTTAATAGTAAAAATTAATTTTACTAATGATGTTACCTTGCTACCGCATATCATTGCTACTGCACCTCAATATTTTTATTTTTGTAGGCGACGATCACTTTATATATCGACCCGAAATCTACTTCTTAAAAATTATATTCTTTAATCAAACACAGTAATTATATATATATTATAGGAAAGGTACTAAAATTATTATCTGTTGTAAACAGCATTATACTGTAGGCCAGGAGAGAGAAAAAACTTAATTTCAGTCTTAACATTTTTAATGCAGATAAAAGGTTTTTTAGACGCGATGATAGATAAATTGATGTCTAAATAAAGAAAAAAACAAAATTTGCAACTACAGTATTCAACTACTGTATGTATTTGCAAGGTCGGTTATGAGGTACATATTATATTAGTAAAATAAGATTTTTACTACCGGTAGTTATCTTTTGAAAAACTTTAAAAATATCAGTTATTACGCAGGGGTTAAAACCTTAATACCGCACGACTGGTGTAATAACTCAGTTTTGCCAAAAAATGATAATAGGTGCAATGGCAACTAGGACATCGATATTCTAACTAGCGGTATACTTTTACTAAGCACCTGAGTAATTTAATAATATGGTGCTTACAGCAACTTAATAATACAAAATGTGAAGCTCCTCTAGAATTTTCTCAGAAAAATACGCGCTTTAAAAACGTACCGGTAAATTATTTTTAAGATAAGGTCTTATGTATTACCGTTATCGTGTAGGCCTACAGAATATTTATCGATTATTACGTTACATTAATAAAAGATATAACGCATTTTTTCATCCGTATCTCCTTTTTTTATTTATTAATTTGATTTAAATTAACTTTAGAGGAATAGTTGATCCGCGGATTAAAGATTAATTATCGCTGTCAACTAATTTAAAACTTAGACAACACAATAATTTCAGCTTAATAGTTTCGTTTTCGCTTTTTTTTTTTATTTTTTATTTATTAAAAATGATTATCCAATGTTTAAATGTAAACTTTGTTTGCCTATAACTAACTGCAGCGGTTTTCTCTTCTTAGTCCGCGGATTTAATGCATTGTATGAGATGGACTCTGGTCACCGTTTTTATTAACTTCTTGGGTTTGCGGGTTCTTTCTGTATAATTATATTACAAGGTCTGGGGTGGAATTAAAATTATAGAAACGTAAAAAAAATTAAATTTAAATTACTACCGTATAAATCTATTTAAAAGATAAAAAAAAAATAGGGATATCAAAAGGCCCATCAAAGGGTAGTCATATACAGTTTCACAATGTTATACGAGTACAGGGGGGTTGTAAAGTAAGAACATTGCGCAAATACAGTACATTTCAAACGAAAATATTAATCAGGGTCCAACAGAATGCTCTACGTTAACAGGTTATAATCATTTAAATTACCTTATCCTTCGTTATTCATTCGAGACCTTGCTTTTTTGAGTTGTGCAAAAACTTTGGCAGTTAACATTACATTGTAGGTAGTGGTGGACTTGGGCACTATTCAGTGCTTAGATATTTAACCATTAATTGTCACGGAATTTATCGATCAAACCAGATAATACTATATTATTATTATAGATTCATAGAGGAAGATTTTAATCAAGCTTCTTATAAGTTTTAAGTTTTTTATTTGAAATAAATTACAACGGCAATTAAACGCGGCGGAAAAAATTCATTTTCGGCGAAACAAAAAAAAAATATATATATACGGTACTCGTATAGGCTCAACCCTTGATAAAGTCATTTTAACGGCTAGGGCCCGTTAACCTAGAGTATAGTACATATATACAAATGGGCCTTGATTAATATTATAGCTTAGAATTTATTTTTGCGTACTTTGCGAACAGCCCGTAGTACTCGGAAACAATTTTTTTTTTGTTTTAATAAAATAAACAACTGCGAAATTGTTTGGTTACACAGCAGTTTTAATATATACAGTATTTAAAAAATGTCAACAAACAAAAAAGACTAATTTATTATAAATTAAATGAAGGGTATCGACGTCGTAATATAACTATTTAATATACACTAGTTTTTTATTCAAATACATGTATAGTATAAATTTATTTTTTAAAAAATCTGTTATATAATAATTATTAATATATTACTGATATTTAAAGAAAATATTTTGAACGCATTTGATAACAAAACCTGTACATTAAAAAGGAAGTTTATAAATTAAATCCATTAAATTAACAGAGAATAATACTGTATATTGTTTGGGTTCAACGGTGTACGTGCTTGATTTATTTGTCGAGGTTCATGACCGTCTGGCTCTTGTGTTTGGTCTAGATCAAACGCTTTGTCAACTCATCGATTGATATTTTGCTACATAAAATCGCTGTCTGATTCTCACAACGGTTTAAATGCGGTACTAGTGGATGAATTTCTCTCTATATATATATATATATATTTTTTTTTTTTCTTCTTCTTCAATTCTGCTCGTATTATTTAATCTCACGTGTTATCTCTCTGCATTACAGTCGTAAATTGTTGTACATGTACAGTAGTGCTCGGAAAGCATAAGCAAGGGGTTGCTTGTAATGTATTCGTTGGCACACAATCAATGCGCAGTGCACGACGAGCATGATCATACACCGTGTGTCTTTTAAACGCATTCGTGCCTACGCTTATTTCAAGGCTACCGCATTGCGTGTTTCACAACCGAAGTGATGAGGAAGCTTCGAATAAAAAAAAAGCAGATATCGATAGTCAACGTTGCACCAAAATTAAAGGGTATTCTGTACTTCATAATACTATAATAGCGATGCTCATGATAAAAATGTCAAAATTAAGTAGGGCTTTTTCTTAGTAGCTTCTATTTTCGCCTGATTCATTTTAAAAGAAAATCGGAAATGCACTTAAGAAATTTTAAAGAGTTAATAAAAATATTTTTATGTTTTAAAAAGATTTATGTTTTGATACAACTCATACGAAACATACGGTTGATATCGCCCATTGTTTTTGACTTTTTGCCATGAATGTGAAAGTTAAGCGATTTGTAATGCAGATTTATCGTGTTTGTCTTTTGGATTAATAATTGGCGTGCCTCCGTAGGAGAAACAGTAATCATAATAAAAGTACCATTTTAACCTTGTCCATGAAACTTGCCATTTATCCTGATTGGTGTCACGCACTGCAGTTGATTAAATCCCGGGCTTTTTTTAAATTTATATGAATAAAAGTGAATGCTAGTCTACTAAGTCCCGTTTAAGACTAACGAGATTATTTTTATTTATACAGTAATAAATCGTGCTTTAGAATGTTATTAAATGTTTAATTTTAAAATAAAAATAATTTAAAAGCTGAAAACTGCAGCTAAGGCTATTAAAACTTGGAATATTTTTTATCCTTTTAGTCCTTAGTTGTGACTTTTAAATAAAAAATGCATAATAGAAATTTTGAAAGCAAGTGAATGACAAGACGTTGTTTAAAGCTTGCTTTATTTTATTTATTTTTTTAAATTATTTATTTTAGATAAGTTGTAGGAAAAATGTTGGGTTTGAAATGTCAAAAGTGAATGCTTGGACACTTTCATTTAATATTTATATGTAGGCATCCCTTGTACCGTTTAAAGTCAAATTTACGGATATCAAATTCAACATTCATTATCAAATAGGTGGGTTTAAATAACTCCTTCGAGAATTGTACGAATCAAATGAAGGTTATTTAGATCTCCAATTTTTTGATCTTCGTTAGTTTTTATGGATAAGGGGTGGTTCCTATAGAAAAAGTAATTTGTGATGAAATTCGAGTAAGGATCAAAGCTCTCAATAATTTGAGTACAGTACATGATTGTATTCTCATTCCAATTTCGTGCATGAATAAAACTCAATTGTATATTATATATCGTATCCATAATTGATTTTGTAATAAGTTTGAATTGTTTTTCTATATCTATTTTTAATGTTGTTGTTGTTTTTCAGTACAATTGCCATCTCTCGCTAATCATAAAGAATGCCCAGCAACTGGGATTTTTTATCAATCGTAAAACCAGCTTTTATAAGTCTTCAACATGAAAGTTTTTAAGCAATCTCAAACATATCAATCCGATAAAGGCTATTTAGGCGCTCAAGTTTCCACTGGTAATCGACGACTTTTGCCGGCAGTTACAACAGTAGATTCCACTACCACCGTAGGCCATTTTCTGACATCAGTCCAAGTTTTTCAACTGCAAGTGGAACCATCCTCGCCTCAGTTAGTCTTCACTTTTTGAAGAGATTTTTTTTTTCTTCTTAATTTTAATTCGCCTATAGTCATAATTTTACTAACTTAATATATCTATACCGTCATGTACATACCTAGTCGTTAAACACAAGTCCGAAGATACTTCCTATATCTACATTCGTAATTTGCAAATTCAAATATCGTCACTTGAGGCTTTAAAAGATTGAATTCACCTCGGGGTCGATTGCCAATATGACTCCACCGCTCGATTATCACACTTCGGAAAAAGGAGTCTATGCTCAAGCAGCAGTTGCGGCTGATTCGATTCAATGTGCAGAAATTGGAAAGTGAGTACCTTTGAGATTTTTAAATGTTGTTTATATTTTATTTCAACAAAATTTTTTTTAGAGAAATTTTGAGACTCGGTGGTTCAGCAGTTGATGCAGCAATAGCCACTCTCCTCTCTTTAGGTGTTGTAAATGCCCACAGCATGGGTCTAGGAGGTGGATTTCAAATGACAATCTATAACAGGTATTTTTTTCTTCCAAAATGATTTGGGTTTGAGTATTATATGAAGTAATATACTGTATTTAAGATCTTCCCAAATGACTGAAGTTATCGATGCCAGGGAAGCAGCTCCCGATCTCGCAACCGTTGACATGTTTCAAGGCAACCTGAATCTTACTTTCAAAGGTGATTTTGATATTCAAAACTATTTTAAGAAAAATTATAACGAAGAATGCATTCAACGTAGGAGGTTTAGCAGCAGCTGTTCCTGGTGAATTAAAGGGCTTTTGGAAAGCTCATCAAAGACATGGTAAACTGAAATGGGCAGATTTATTTCAACCAGCAATTAGAATATGCAAAGAAGGACATCGCATTGGTTTTCATATGGCCAATGCTTTGAGAGTTACTCGTGATCATATCTTAAGTGAACCATCAATGAGGTATTGACATTAAAATAATAATTGAAAAATAAAATTTGTAATTTTCACAAAATACTGAACAAATTTTTAATTTAGGGATATTTATGTCGATCCTGAAACTAACGATATTAAGATGGAAGGTGACTTAGTTCGAAGGCCAGTATTAGCCAGAACCTTGGAGATAATCGCTTTAAAAGGTGCTGATGTTTTTTATTTTGGAGAACTCGGGTACAAATTCGTAGAAGATATTCAAGCAAGCGGTGGGTTTATTCAAAGACATCTTTACAATATTGTTTAATGGTGAATAAATTGATAAATAATTAAATATTTCAGGAGGAATTATTACGATAGATGATTTAAAAAAGTACAAGGCCCGCGTAAAAGAGCCCATAGCGGTGAAGTTAAGAGATGAAATGACCATGTACAGCGTTCCTCCTCCTGGTAGCGGAGCCCTGCTAGCCATGCTACTCAACATTTTAGATGGGTACAACTTAAACGAGCACACCATGGCCACCAAGGAAAGCACTGCCTTGTTTTATCATCGGTTCATCGAATCCTGCAAGTTCACCTACGCTCGAAGGACCGAGTTGGGCGACGATCGCTTTATAGATCTAGAAGAAGCAAGTATTCGGTGGTTAATCGATCTGTTTCTTAATACGGCTTTTATTTTTTGGTTTGTTCGTATTAAGGTGTTAATTCATTGGTAAAACATGTCACCTTTTCAAATATTTTTCGCAGTTACTTTGGAACGTAACTTCGAAAGAGTATGCTGAATCCGTAAGAGAAAAAATAGTTGACAACACAACGTTTGACCAAAATTACTATGGCGCGGTCTTGTATCAACCAGAAGATTATGGGACTGCTCATGTGGCGGTAGTGGCTCCTAACGGCGATGCTGTCTCGGTGACAAGTAGCATTAATCAGTAGTAAGTGCTTGTTATCTGTATTAAAATAGTTAATGTTTAAATTTAATTAAAAATTGTTTCTTTGAAGTTTTGGTGCGAAACTGAGATCGATTACCACGGGTATAATTCCTAATAATGTAATGGGTGATTTTTCGGCCCCTAACATAACTAGTTATTTTGGTTTACCTCCGTCACCCGCAAACTTTATTTGGCCAGGAAAACGTCCGTTGTCTTCTATGTGTCCAGCAATCTTTGTGGATAACTGCGGAGAAGTCACCTTAGTTATAGGAGCCGCTGGAGGTACTAGAATTACTTCTGGCACAGCTTTGGTAAATTTAACTTTTTTGGATAATTTACATTATTATTTTATTAATAATTTTTATTTTTTTTAAATAGGTTACAGCAAGAAATTTATGGTTTAAGCAAGATCTTAAAATGGCTATAGATCAAAAGCGAATTCATCATCAACTGTTTCCTCACGTAATAATGTTTGAAAAGGGTTTTGACGAGGTATTAAAATATGATTTTTTTAGGAATTTTTTTTTTAGATGACACGTTTTTAATTATTCGTTTTTAAATAACAGGAACAACTTGCACATTTAGAACGCTTAGGTCATGAGAGTAAAATGTATGAAACTGGAGGACCAATAATTGTGGCAATTTCAAGAGATGAAAACTTCAGTTTGTATGCTTATTCCGATGCAAGAAAAGGGGGTGGAACAGCTGGATTTTGAGTCGATCTCGTTAATTTCATGAAAGAGGTACTCGTGAATTATTTTTGGTGATCTCAAATTGTAGAGGAAGATGAAAGTTAGCAACTTATGAATTTATTTTAAAGAGTATTTATGGGAAAAAAACAAATTGTCACTTTTATACGTTTTCACCAGTTGTAAATACGTAATAAGTAGGATATTTAATAGGTAAAATTTATTTTATACAAGCTTTATTATATTTTAGTTTTATTATAACATTGAGAGTTAAGCAATTTAAATTTTATTTTAATAATAATAGATTATAGGAAAGCATTTTTTGGATAAACAGCAGTTTAAAAAAATCTTTAATAGCAACCTTAAAAATCTTTAAAACATTTTGGAAATTACTGCAATGAAATTTGGCTTCAAAGTAAAGATTTTCCCATGTTTATCTAAATACTGTACTATGGCGCACACTAATACAATAATGTACAGTTTCTATTCTACATTATTTCAATTACAGTGATCAAAACAAAGTATTAATACTTGGCAGTCATGGTATTTCATAATACGATAGCATTATCCGAATATAATGCGAGATAAGTTAAAAAATATTGACAAATTATTTTTTATCTTCTAAAATGTCAACAGTCCCCAGTTTAAAATTCCATAATAATATTCCAAAACTTTTTTTTTTATTTTGCGTTGAAATTTTGTTTTTTTAAAAACATTTCTCATACCGGTACATGTACTGTTATTTTCTTTTTTATACTGTACATGTTTCTCTGTAATCGTTTTCAGTTTTTTTTTTTGTTACAATTTGGTGGTTTATTTATGAAAAATATCACTTTTATTGGGTGTTCAAATATTTTTTTTTAATCACTGTATGACATGTGTAAAATAATTTAGAATTATCGCAAAAACGAAGAATTTGTACTTCTGGTAGCCCTAATGACATTTCAATACTAAATACGATGACCAGTTTTTACTAACGTACTTATAATATTCAATTAACTAACAAACAAAACAATTTGAAACTCTTTGACGCTTGACCTCTTTTTCTGGCTCGTATAAAATAATTTTAATCAAACATTAATCGTCATTTAAAAAAACGTTGACTCGCTATAACAATCTAATTTTGATGCTTCGAATATTCCAATTTAACTTAATTTATTATTGCTTCGACTGCCACCACATTTTTAAATCGAGGATTAAATCAAGAATAAAAGATTTAGACAAAAAAAATTTTTATTTACGAGAATAAAGTTACCTAAACAATTAGTTAAAATACATGTATCCACATCAGTTTTACAAGCTTAAATAAATTATGAAAGATTTAATGGTTTGAAAAACATACAATGCTTTGAAATCGCTATTCTAGAAATAAAATAAAACTGGTTATTTTGAGATACAGTACGTGCATGTACTGAAAAATTGACTTTCACCACTATGGATTTAAAAGGCGCTTAATTATAGGTCAAAACTAAAAATAGAAGAGATCAGACGGCGTTGTACTAGTAGACTACCCACTTTTTGTTTATCAATTTCAATTAGATTGTGTAAATATTTTGAGGACATAAAAAACAATAATTATTTACTTGTCGCACACGCAAATAACAAACCGGTAACTCGTCGCGCTATAAAGAATTATTAATTTTTAAAACTAATTCAGTAAAAATTCTGTATAATATTCGTTTTGTACAATAGTTATTCCTTCTACTTCGATATTAAAATGCAACTTAAACGTTACTTTATTTTATTCTCAAACCCGCTGTATACAACCTTAATAAATAACATCCGAGCTTCGATTACAACATGCGGATCTACTGCACATGCAAACTACTCGTTCGGGCTGCTTCCACAATTTTTTCGTTTTTCTACTTGGAAGCTAGACAAGTCCAATTTTCTTCGACTCTACGGTAAAACTTGTACTGTACTTGTATAAAGAAGATGCTTGTCCGAAAAGCACAATATTATTATTGGAGTGCTTTGATAGGGATTCACGTGGAAAATTACTTGCATTCTGTACGAAACGTAAGAACGCCTTACGTAGTGCACATTCCCGGTTCCTTGTGAATATTTACTTTATTAGTTTAATTTACTAACAAGCAGTGAGTGGCATAATACACTGTAATATCCTTCAGCCGTATTTATGTAACTCCTAGAATTAAAAAGAAAAATGAAAATTCGAAATCCACCCAAACAGCACCATCGACAACATTTTGCAAAATGCTGAACATACGAAGAGGCGAACGTCTTTTATACTTTGCAATTGATGACGCGGCATCTCTATGGTTAGCTCACTATCGCGGGATTGGTGGGTTTACTGTTGCTACGCGAGCAACCAGCCAATCGTTTACATTTTCGTTTCTTTTAACCAGACATATAACGACCTTTCTTCAATTATTTCTTTTTCGCCATTTTGGCGTCGCTATAGACTAGTCAGCCGTTGACTTGTCA
>JAQGAZ010001954.1:0-22223 GCA_034692225.1 Polydesmus complanatus | reverse complement strand
AATTTAATAAAATAAAATTGAATAAAATAAAATTGAATAAAATAAAATTGAAAAAAATCAATTTAATGAAATCAAATTGTATCAAATCATATCAAATTAAATTAAATAATAAATAAAATTGAATAAAATAAAATTGATTAAAATAAAATTGATTAAAATAAAATTGATTAAAATAAAATTGATTAAAATAAAATTGATTAAAATAAAATTGATTAAAATAAAATAAAATTGATTAAAATAAAATAAAATTGATTAAAATAAAATAAAATTGATTAAAATAAAATAAAATTGAATAAAATAAAATACAAAAAATTGAATAAAATACAAAAAATTGAATAAAATACAAAAAATTAAATAAAATACAAAAAGTTGAATAAAATAAATTACCAGGGCAGTATAAATGACAAAAAAAAAAGAGAAAATACACAAATATTTACATCCATGCTTACAACATTGTTAAGAAGCAATGTTAAATGCAATACAAAATGCATGATCACTCTGACTTGTGCATTTTTATTTGTGTTTATAAAATGTTTTCCTTTAAATCATGTCTGGATAATCGAAAAGTTGGTTAATTGAGGTTACACTGTATATTAAAAATATTGGCAACATTGCAATAGTCATGTGTATATATGATCTTTTTAAAGGAAAAAAATCCCAATTTTTCAAAACTGACACTTTCAACCACCTTTGCCCTAAATAAATTAAAATGAAATGGACCAAAAAGAAATTAATCCTAAAAACTAAATACACCCATCCCTCGATATACGGCCATGATCGGGACCGGAAAAGTAGGCCATATATCAAGATGCCGTATAACGAAACATTTTTTTCCCATAGAAACCCATGTTAAATTAAATAATTGGTTCCAATTTCAAAAAATTCAAAATTTTTAATAAAAATGAACTTTTTGCATTTTATGTCATATAAAACTTCCTTTTCGATTGAACATGACTTAAAATCTTAAAAACACTCACTGGAATCTGAAGGAAATCACTGATACAACCCTATAATTATGGTATTATTATTATTTTTTTTTTACTTTAAATTTTATTACTCCATATTTGTAATTTCTGTTCTTAAAAGTTATAATAAGGGTTGAAATATTTATTGGAAACCATTTAAAAAAAAAATTTCAGTTTTATTTCTTTTAATTTTCATTCTCAGATGGCAATCTACGACACATACCATTTATATAGGCCTACTGTACATCTAAAATCACACAAAATCATGCAAAATGTAGTTTTGCGTTTAGTTTTTGCCTGATTTTAAAATATAGACCATTAATTTCAATTTTTTTCGCTTTTAAATTTTTTCTTGGCCGTATATTGAAATAGTGCCACAATTCGCGAAGGCCGTATAAGCGAAACGCCATATAACGAGGGGCCGTATAACGAGGGATGGATGTATACAGTATTAAAAATCTGTGTTAAAAATTTTTTAAAAAAATTAAACAGTAGAAATAAAAAAAGATGAAGTACCAAAACACAAATTTCAAGAAATGCCGAGTTTTATAATTTGCTAAAAAAATTAACAAAAATATAAAAAAGGATAGTACAATAACAATAATCATCTTTAAGATTTTACCAAAACCAATTATTTTTAAAAGCTTATACCTAAAAAAAACCAATATGGTTGCAAACATGGGATAATAAAACAGTAATTGGAAAAATCATGATGAATTGATGATGAATTGATGATGCTGTACATGATTGTATAGTGTGTTCATTTAGGTTGCCAATTTTTAAAAGTGAAAAAATAAATCAAATTTTAATGAAAATGAATTAATTTTTTTTATTTGCATACAGCAATATATTTGATTTAATAATCTGGGAGCTTAGCGTACTCCTGGAATCTGGCTATAAGGAAGCAGGTTCAAGCCTTGGATACTACCTACTCTTCTTTGACTAACAAGGGGTGACATTCTGGGTCTCCAGGCTTCTCTGTCTTCCCTGCTGTCTATTGGACAGTAAAAATTAAAATTAAAAAAAAAATCAAAAACAATATCTAGCATATGACTTATAATAAACTTTATCGAGATAGTTCTAGATATTATGCGCTGTTCTGATTCTGGCTTATTCGAATTTGTCCCATATGGTTGTACGTACCATTCGCTGGCTTCAATATCTATTCTTTTTTCTTGTAAACCTTTTCTTACATCACACCCGATTCTTAGTAACTACCTAATTTAAATCTGGAATTTTGAAGAACTGCGATCAAGCTGGAATCAATGCAACCCGACATAGTAAGTGAGTATGCGGCTTTTTTCCCTACATCTTTGAGGCTGAAAGAGGATATTTTAAATGCAGAATAGAACAATTAAATATTTAAAAAAAAGTCCTTAACATAAAGTTTTTCTATGTGATATTAAAATATGTGCACTACTTTCATGTTAACAAAAGTAACCAACAAAAAAAAAAAAAGAAAAGCCCAAAAAAAGTTTGATTTTGTATTACGTTACATCGACTTTGACGTTTTGGATTAATAATTATTATTCTTTTATTAACGAATAACTAATGTCTTATGCAGTTTTGTCCATCCAGTAGCGTACTGCATGCACAACTCGGGGAGTTTTAAGTGCAATCGGGATAAGAGAGAGAGAGAGAGTGAGAGAAGGCAGGAAGGAAGGTTTTGGCTTCCTCCCTCCCCGTTTGTTGAATCATAAATAAAAGATGCAAGATAGGGAAAGTATTGCTGATGTCAGTTGTGTGGAAATAATTTGATGTTGGAAGAAGCTGTAGCGTCCCCCTCCCTTTCCTCCCCGTTTTCATTCGCCCCGCTACTACTGTATAAGGATGAGGGTGAATGGGGAATATGGCCGTCAACGTTATTCATGCAAAACGCATTCGTTACATGAAAACAGATGAAGGACACTGACTGCAATATAGTCGAACTCATCCGAGCAATCTCAATAAGTTTATTTGTGTAACGTAACGTTAGATATAGGGTGCTGGAAAAAGATATAGAGAGAGAGTGAAGGCCGTACATTTAATAACGAATTGCACGGGTGCTATAGTATAGCTAAGAGAGAGATACAAAAAAAAAGTATATAAGGCAAGTAGATGATGAAAATAAGAATAATACTGCTTTGCTCTCTTTTTTTCTTTCTCTTTATTTTTATCTTCTTTCGCAGTTTTTCTCTTCCGTTCTTCTCCGCTGCCGCGTTTGCGTTATTAAACTTATTTTACGCCTCATTGTACCTGACATCACTGAATTTGAAGAGATATTTACAATGAAGTTTTTGTATCCCCAAAAGTTGGAGACGGGGAATGATTCTCGAGTGAGAAGCTGAGCCACGGAAAAGAGAAAAAAAAAAAACCCACAGAAATGAAGTGACTATAGAATAAGTCAAGCATAGGAGACACGGTGTAACTGAGATACCGGAAACGCACTTTTGTTTGCTTTACCTTTGATTTCTACGGATGCTTTCACTTTTTCTTTTCTCACACTTCTTTATTATATGGTATCGTATCGTATCGTACGTGGTTTGTCCGCGGAAATCGTGCGATTGGGATGTGTGTTTTTTTTATTTTATCTTGAAATTCGAATTTGGTTGTGGAACTATCTTCACCTGTCTTGAGTTTGACGAAGAAAGTTTTTATTTTTTTAAAAAAAATATCATTGTTTGATTTATTTAACTTCTTTTTATTAGCTTTTAGAATGTGTGTCTCAGACCGTGAATAGGAATCATCACACAAAATTTACGTCTGGGAAAAAACGTTTTTTTTTTTAACTGTACTTTTATTAAATTGTATAGAACCTTTTAAGTATATTTCTTTTGACTTTTTATTAATATTATTTATCACAGTAACGCAGGTCTTAACATAAAATGTTAATTCGTATGTAAAACAGTAAAAGCTCTGTAAATTTACTCTCTAATCACCACCGTCACCACCTCAGTACTGTCGGTGATTCTCCTGCTGATAGCGCGGTTACAGAACCAAACTCGACTCGCGATCTTCTCGCTTAACATTTCTATTTTTAATTATTCAAGGGGTGGGGTATTCCAGACCAGACCCGATCCCTCTTTCTCTCTCGCTCTTATTTTGCGATTTTGGTAAACCCCCTTCAGCGGCAAAACACAAGGAGCACGGTTCACAACTCTGCGGTGGGTGAGGAATAAAAAGCCAAAATCAAAAATTCCAAAATCATAAATAATTTATTTTAATTGAAACATTTATGATGTATGCATTTATTATAATTATTATTAATACTTGTAATTTCAGTTTACACCTTTTAATTTTTCAAACCTTTGATTCAAGATTTAACCAGCGTTTTTCCCTTAAAATTATTTTTGCACTGCGCAAACTGTAACTTCTTTCGACAGTACATTAATTTCTCTAAATACATTTTGCAATTTTATTCGATAATATAATAATTAGATTTAGGCAATTTGATTATTTTGTTGAATTGCAAGTTGTATTTTGCATCATCGATTATAATTTGACCTTGTTTTTTTTCTAACATGTTCCATCGTTCAAAATTGACCATTAGCCCAGATTGGGTTTCTCCTTTCTAAAGTTTAGTTATTTTCTTTTCTTTATACAGTAGAATATTAATGTAGGTCTATTATATAAATATGCGGGGTTACAAATCGTGATTATATTGAAATAATTTTCTAACTATGACGAATGATTCCATTTAACAATGAATTAGTTATACAGGAGTTTATGACAATTGACAAATTGTTGAATGTTTCGTTTCAAATTATTACAAGTTTTCTTTTTCAAACATGGTTTTTTTTTTCTTTTTTTTTTTAGGATCAGGCTTTAGACATTGACATTTCAGATGATTCATCGCCATCAGTGGTTTTGGACAGCAGTAATACGGGAGGTGGTGAAGACGGTGAGGACGGAGAATGGTCTCCCTGGGGCGAGTGGTCGGCTTGCTCTCGTACGTGTGACGGCGGCGTTTCCAAACAGAACCGACGGTGTGATTCTCGTCAAGGATGTCGGGGAGAAAGCATCAGATATCGAATATGCAGTATGCAGGTAATTAATCACACACCCACAAAATATTAATACGAGATACAAAATCAACAACGAAGAAAACTCTATTGTTTCTGTTTTCTTCTCAAGACCTGCCCGGAAGTCAGCGATTTTCGAGCTCAACAATGTTCGGATTACAACAGTCGCAAATATCACGGAGAAATTAAAGAATGGGAGCCTCACTACGACTCGCAAGATCCCTGCTCGCTCACTTGTAGGGTCAAAGGTCAAAACATTATCGCCGAACTTTATCCCAAAGTCAGAGATGGAACTCGATGTCGAGAAGGCTCGTTGGACATGTGCATTAATGGAAAATGTCAGGTCAGTTTCGTTTTACTTATTTATGACTATTATCCGTGGAATTAAAAAAAAAATATTTAATTAAAAAATAGAAAGACGCTTGATTATTTAAAATTTGTTTAAATACAATTGTTTTATTAATGGTTGCATTAGAGATTAAGTTGTTTAAGACGGTGTAATGGGATTGATATATCGTGAAGCAATTGCCATTAGTCGTTTGCATTTGAAGCGCTGCACATCACCATTACTATTAGTTTTTGGCAGCGCGCGATTATCTTGACAAATAACGGCGGAATGCATTTAACAAAGAAATACTTTGGGGAAGTACATGTATAATAAGGTTTCAAGCCAGAGTTTGTAAACGGCGGGCTTTAATGAAAAGACTGGCAATTAGAATCGAGTGCTATGTGGATGTTTTTCTTTTTAAGTCTGTGCAATTATCCTTAGTCAGGAGTTTTACAAATTATTCGCTTGGTTTATTTTCAGTCTTCTTTCAATTTGTCTCTTTGGACTAGTCATTTTCGCTTTTAAAGACTACTGATCATTTTTCCTGCTTCGTGTTTAATGGGACAAAAAAAAAAAAAAGAGAACTGTTTTATTGTTAACAATTTACGAAGATGCTGCTGCTTCATTCAGTTACTGTATTTAAGCAACTGAGACAACTTTCCCAAAAAAATACTGGGTTTCGTTATTGTTTTTTTTTTAATTTATTTATTTTTTGTGAACTAATAAGCTAAAAAAAAAATAAATAAAAAAAAAACATTTTAGGTTTTAATAAATAAATTTAATAGTTATATTATATACACGGTGTCCGTAAAAAAAAGGCGAACTCAACTGAATCAGTATTAAATCTTTTTAATAATGTAAATATTTGAATGACACCTGAAAAAATTTTATTTTAAGGTCTTTTTTTGTAACATTTAATTGTTCTATTTTGTGTTTAAAATATTCTCTTCCGGTCACACCATAAGCAGCAAAACGAGCTCACCACTCATTGTGAGACGCTCTCAATCTAGCTTCATCGATACTATTTCCCTGCCTTGTACTTTTTAAACACAGAATAGAACACTTTAATGTTAAAAAAAAGTCCTTAAAAAAAGTTTTTTAATGTGTCAACAAAATATTTTGATTATTATAAGGATTTTATACTAATTCAGTTGGGCCTGTTTTTTTTACGAATGCCGTGTATATTAATATAAATATTTATAAAAATATTGATAATTAGTTAAATTGATTTATTTTCATTTTTTTCATACATTGAAGCGCGTAATTTAAATGCTCACGCTTAATTTAGCATATTAATATAATCGAGCAATTACTTGGGTTATGTTTAATCTTGAAGCGTAATGAAGCCAGCAATTTTAATTTGGCAAATTGGCTTATTCATCGTTTCTTTCGTTATTAATAGCGTATTCATTAATAAACGTGTACTTGATTTTTATTTAAGATGAGTTATTATAATGTTGTTGTTTTTTTTTTGCAGCCCGTCGGTTGCGATTTACAATTGGGATCCACGATGAAGGTAGACGCTTGTGGAAATTGCGGAGGAAATGGGTCTTCATGCGGACAGCCCACGTTTTATTGGGAAGAAACTCCTCTAAGTAATTGTTCAGTGACGTGTGGAGGAGGTGAAGTACACTTTTTGACATCTATTTTTTTTCTTCTAATGTTGTTTTAATGATGGGAATAAATTAACTAAGATCGTTTTCAGACTCTCATTCATTAAATTTTGATATATATTTCTCTTGGTTTCTTTACGTGATGCCAACATTCTGTTAATGCCAAACTGGCTTCTCTTAAAAGACTCGCTAAGGCATAAATCAGATTAGACGTTTGACTGTTTATTTATAATGGGGGGAGGGATAGGAACATGTTGAAATGAATTATGAAATTGTTGGTTCATTTGAAAAATTGCCTTATAAGTCATCTTCAAAATTATTATAAACTTTGGTTATGAGTTCTAAAATAAAATACGATGTAGAACTTTTTGAGAGAAAAATTCATTAGTGATGTGGATTCGGTTAATAAATTATTTTCATTTGCGTTATTTTTTATTTTCTTTTTTTATCTAATTAGGTCTTCAAATGTCAAAACCGGCTTGTAAGAATAAGTTGACGGGGAAAACGGTGGACGAACGCCTCTGCGATGTCACTACTCGTCCAGCTCCCAACTCCAAAAAATGCAACGTTGAAAAATGTCCAGCTTCGTAAGTACACTTTTTGTTTTGTTTTTTTTATTTTAAATTTAAACAAAATCTATGATTGTAACTATCGATTACTAAAAACAACCGCTTTTGTCACGTAATAACATGTTCGCGTCAACTTTTTATTTACTTCTTACAATTTTTTAAGCTTATTTTCTTTTTTTTTCTCCTTTCTTTGGTGTAAACTCGTCCTCTGAAAGATTTTTTTTTAGCAGGGTCAACTGTTTAAAATAATTATTTTTGTAAACAAAAATTTTTTAAAAATTTAACGATATTATTAAGTATAAACATGAGAAAGGATTTCATTTTTTTTTTATACTGGAATTTTTTTTTTTTTTTTTAAAGAAATATTTTAATGCGGAGAAATTTTTTTTAATGTAGAAAATAAAAAATAAAAAAAAAAGTTTGATTTTAATCTAATAAAAGAACTTTTTTCCTTAGAAGTTTGTTTGACAAAATGAGGTTGCTAAGATAATCTGATGAATTTTTGTCATTTTTTTTCTTATTTTTTTTGATAGAAACTTTTATCTTAATCTCGAATGCGCCATATTTATTTTTTTTTCTTTCTTCATGTGTCTTCGTTTTTTATTTCATATTTTTTTTTTAATGTTAATGTAAGGGACTGATTTCTATGTGAAATGTATAGCAGCTACGAGCCAGGGCTTTCAGAGTTAGATTGTGTGTTTTTATAAGTTGCTTTAACTGAAATTGGTAGTAGCTGACTCACTGAAAGGCACAAACTGGCAACTTTTCTCTCTCCCCCACCCCTCATCCTCCCCTCAAGTTAAATTGCTATTTATTATGTAGATTTATTTTTTATTTAAGTTTTGAGACATTTTATGACAGAAAAGGATGGAATGCTATTTGCATGTTTTGGTTTTTTTTTTCTTCGTAGCTTTGCACAAATTTAAAATTGTTTGTTAATATTTTTGTTGCCTCCAGCGAAGGATTTTGATTAACTTAAAACTTAAACGTCAATTTCTATTTTTTAAATCTTTGGTTTCTCAAATAAGTGTTGCCACCAGATCTTAGTTAGAAACTTAGTTTGAATCGGAATAAAGTAGCTTAATCTGTGTTAAGGTATTCAATGCTCAGTACAATGTTTTCCATATACCGTAAATAATAATAAAATTTAAGCTGATGTTAATTGTCATGATTTTATATAATAATTTTTGAAAGCTGGATAACGGAGGATTGGGGCTCGTGTTCAGCGAGTTGTGGCGGAGGCATTCAAGAGAGGAAAGTTCATTGCGGCGATTCATATCCCAATGGCACTCGAACGCGCGTTGAGGAGTCTCGGTGTGGAATTCGAAAGCCAAAGGCCCAAAAGCCATGCAACATGGAAGATTGTCCAAGATGGTACGAAACATATTGGTCAGGGGTGAGTGATTTTTAACTTAATCTTTGCTCGGGGAATGCTCGTTGTTAAGTTATCTCAAATTGAGGCTATATTATTATACTCTTATAGTTAACCACAATTCCCCTCCCACCGATTATCGATTTCTTTCCAACTTTTCATTTCCACTGCCTGTAAAAGATAATTTAAGTTTAATGTTTTGGTAGTGTTCGGTAACGTGCGGCCAGGGCCATCAAACGAGGAACGTTATTTGTCGAGAGGCTCGAGGACATATAAGCGATTTGTGCGATCCCAATTCGCGTCCGAGCGATAAGCAACTGTGTTCGACCGGACTTTCATGCCCGATTAAACCCAAATTCGATAGTAGGCCAATCGATATATTTTTTTTTTTTTTGCATTTTAAATAGGGCGGAAATGTTATGTAGGTTATAAATTTTAAATTTCAGATACGGACAAATCTCCTTCCGAAAACTATTCCCCTCTCGTCCAACCATATCCTCCGCTTCAACCGCTACAATTGACGGGATTTGATTCCATGTCGTCAGAGCCAAGGTAGGGCCATCACCTTAATTCACTTTCCCCAAATTTTCTTTTCCGATAAAGAGAAAAAAAGTTTTTATGTGTATTAATTTTATTACGTTTACTTGTGGTTTTGTTATCTTTTGTCTTTTAAGCGTTACGACTTTTCTTGCGTATACAGAAAAATTTGTGTCTAAATAACTGTAATTAGAAGATGACACGATCTTGCCATTGCAAATGATTAACAATTTTATGAGTTTTAATATCGCTGGTTGGATCTAATTTGCATAAAATGCATTCACAATGCGGCGGGAAATTTTTCCCCGGCCGACTTTTTTTTTTTTTTATTTTTCTACAACTCATTACGCTTTATTCAAATCTGTTCGGGATGGAGGAGATTGGAAACGGCTTTTATCGTCTTGCTCCGGGCTACTATCTCTCGCAAGAAGTTGGATCGTACGCAACTCTACTGTATATTATTATATTTTTATATGCTGCGCGCAGGAGTTTATTTTTTTTTAAATAAATAAATAAACGGTAGAAATAGTCAGGCGTTATTTTAATTAAGTTGAGCTGTTATTATGTGGAAGTGCAGTCAACTTTTTTATCGACAGTATTATAATAACTTAGTTGATTCAATATAAATCTACGCAGCATATTAAGTTATTAATGTTTATTACAGTCGGCTAAAATACGAGTATTATATTAAGATTTCAATTACGATACAGTATTTAATTTTATTTAAAATAACTCAATTTTATTTACTTGATTAATGTTTGGTATAATAATTGTTTAATATTGATAAGCCAATAATATTATTTTGTTTAAATGTTAAAATTTATTTGATTTAAAGACTTTTTTTTGGAAGATATTTATTTTGAAAGACATATGTAGGCTTAATTAATTAATTTAATCTATTGAAGATTACAACATAATCTATTTTGCTTGTTATAAATACAGTACATAGTTTTCTAAGAACACTACGATGTCTCAGACAAAAGTTTTTTTTTTTTTTTTTGTAGAATTATTTTAGACGAAAACCTGAAATAAATTTTCCTGCAATTCTCTAAGTATGTAGACGAGACACATTAACAATTTTTGCATATACAGTGTATAGGCGTACTCGTATACACTTTGTTTAATAGTCTCTCTGCTACAATGTTTGGTCGTTTTCTTCATTTACTCAATGTTATTATTATTATTTTTTTTTTTTGATTGTATTTGCCATATAATTTTATTTATGCCGTATTCTTAGAATATTGTGCCGTTTATTTGATAATATGTGTCTTAAGTACTAGACAACAAAATAGTTTTTTACTGTGAAATTATTGGCATTTGAATCGAATGATAGTCTGTCGTATATATCGGTGGTGGCATATGCCTACATGAATATATATTTTCAGTGAATATACAATGTACTTTGGGTGCGGATGGGTGACCATTAGGTACGTAAATACAGTCAAATTGATGAAATTCCAGCACTAATATTAAAGCAAATTTAATTTTTCAAACAAGATGAGATTAACCGCACCATCGCATCTTTTCTGCACCATTTTTCATACAAGATGATTATATCCACACACATACACATTGTTTTTTTTAATTATGACAAAAAATTTGTTCTTCAGATTTCAGCTTTTTAATATTATTAATTTTTACTAAATTTTTTTTAGCCAAAAATTGCTTCAAGAAAGTGTTTTCTAATTTAATGACTATTGGCCTTGTTATCTTTTCTAGTCACCTAGTGCTATTGTTAAAAGTATTATTGTTTATGCATTATTATTTGTTTGAATTTTTCGATTGCAGCCATTGTTGCACCGAGCACCAACATCTTCAAAATATCAAATGTTTATTATTTCCAAATATATTATATTTTTGTTTCTGCTGTGGCCTTTGCATGACACCGCAGCTCATTGTTCTTTGCACTAACTTGTAACTGTATTTTTTTTGTAACGCTTGCGCCTATAATTATTAAGTCTTTTCAAATAAGAACTTAATTAATTTAATTAAGATAATTTTTTTTATTGACTATTTATAGGTTTGTTTCTGAGCCGTGGGGATCATGCAGCGTTAGTTGTGGAGAGGGAGTTAAAAAGAGAAAAGTCTATTGCAAGATATTCTTGGAATTTTCTAGAACGGAAGCTGTTTTACCAGATAAAGAATGTCCAGGTATTTAATTTAAACAAATTTGCGTAAACCATTTTTTTAAATGCCATTTAAACTTTTAGGAAAGAGACCTTCGGACATGGAACGTTGCGATGTTATGCCTTGTTCACTTAATCGACTTTTATCCGAAGCTCAAGTGATGAATACAGTGGACGACCAATCAGCGCCGGATGATGAAAGAGTAGGGGTTGTAGTCACCTACTCTTGGCGTCAAATTGGTTTCACTCCTTGCAGTGCATCTTGTTTAGGAGGTTTGTAATAATAATAATACCACTTAATCGGTACGTAATCAATTGTGTTATATCTGTAATAGGAGTTAAAGAATCCATAATTCAGTGCTTAAGAGATCACGATCAGGCAACTGTCAGTCCTTTCTTATGTGATCTTAGCAAGAAACTGGATGTATTAACACAAACTTGTAACGATCAGCCGTGTCCTCCCAGGTATAATTTAAAATTGTTTTGTTTTGTTGTTGGTTTTATTTTATGTTTGAAATTTAAGGTGGAGCGTTACAGCATTTTCAAAGTGCAATAAAATTTGTGGCGGAGGAATTCAAACTCGACAAGCTCAATGCGTTCACGAAGTAACTCGAGGAAATACTTTAGTCATTCCCGACAATTTGTGTCCGGATCCATTGCCTAGAACTGAGAAGACGTGCAACGTATGGGATTGCCGTCCTCAGTGGATCGTTACTCCCTGGACTAAAGTATATGCTTTACTTTGTTTATTTTAAAATTTAATTTTAATTTATAATTTAAAAGTGTTCAAAGCCTTGCGGAAAAGGACTGAAAAGCCGAAAAGTTGAATGCAAGCAATTGCTCGCCATTGGTCAGCAAGTGGTTCGCCCCGCTTCCAAGTGCTCCTCCACGCGAGTGCCTCAAACGAGCAAAGTGTGCAACACCAAATTGTGTTCCGACTTTAAACTACCGGACATCAGTTATATTAATCAATCGTACGTTCAAACGTCTAATTTAAAGAAGGTATCTTTGAAAGTGGGAGGAAAAGCTGTGGTGTACAAAGGAGTGAGACTCAAGATCAAATGTCCGGTGAAGAGGTTTGACCGAGCCAAGATTCAATGGGCTAAAGATCACGTTTATCTCGAGTCGACTACGCGCTTTCGTATTTCGCGGAAAGGCACTTTAAAAATTAAAGCCGTTCAATATAGCGACAGCGGAGTTTATACTTGCATCGCTGGTAATTCAAAAGCCAACATCACGATAATTGTCAAACCTAAAGCCAGCATTTTTGGCGGATCCGGGGAAGACGCCACCGTTGAAAGGCCAGGAAATTCCATCGAACAATTACCAGCTTCAAGTACATTGTTTTGTTTTTTGTATTGAATGAGATTTAAGTGAGTATAAATTATTTTGCTATTTGTAATAGGACCAAAAGTGAAAGGAAGTTCGAAATTACCGAATAAACTACACACTGTGGAAGAAGATGATGAGGACGATGATGGAGTTGAAAAAAATGGCAATGAAGAAGCGAATGGAAAAGAGGACTTTAGTCACGAGCAGACGATAGATAATGTTTGGCCACCAATTCCAAATTTCGCCACTCGAATTAGACCGAAACCAAAAACTGGATTAACTGATAATAAGCCGAATACTGTTGAGGTAAAATCGAACTTCGTGTAAATATGTTTTGGTCTCTGATGATTTTGTTTTAGATGAACTTGAAAAGTTTTGATCGAGATGGATGGGATTTCCAAAGGAAAGGAGGAATAAAAGACGGCACGAGATTCATTTCCGACCAAGTTGGCGGAGGAGATAAAGATGGAAAAGACGAGTCTGATAGCGGTCCCAACCACCAAGGGCCTCCGTACGAAAATGCAGCAAGTACGAAAGCCGGCGATGGATTTGAAAATATTTCCAACGTTCGTGCCTTGCCTCGCATTCAAACATTGTTAGCCAATTTGAAACAAACGTTTGGAACTTCCAGAGGCAATCGAATGATCAATCAGCACTTTATAAGTGACGAGGCCGAAGACGAAGAAAGTTTTGCCGATGGTGAAATGGCCAAAAGCTTTGTCCTCGGAAAAGGTTATAACCTAACCTGATCTTTTTTTCGATTCAATTCATATAATTTATTTCTCAAAATGCAGGTCGAGCGGAGAATTTAGAATTTGATTGGATGATTGCCAATTGGTCGACTTGTTCTCAGTCGTGCGGCGGGACGGGGTTTCAAGTGCGAGCGTCTCAGTGCATGGTTCGATTGCATAATGTGACCAAGTCAGTGGATAATAGTTTGTGCATCGACGCTGGTTTAAAATCTCCGCCCACTATTCAAAAATGTGGACTTCCCGAATGTCCCCGTTGGGATTCTGGACCCTGGTCAAACGTAAATTTAATGATTTCAATGTCAGAAACATAATTAATTCTATTTTTTTTATTAAATTAAAGTGCGACGTATCACGATGCTATAATTTAAATACCGCCATGCAAAGGAGATTCGTGAGGTGTTTATTAAACAATGGAACAGCTTTACCAGAAAAGTCGTGCGAGAACGAAACCAGACCACGTGAAAAACGAGAGTGTTATAATGATAAATGTCACGGGACGTGGAGGGCGGGTCATTGGTCGGAGGTAATTCAATATTATAATATTTGATTTTGCTCTATTTTTAAATATTGGTGTATTTCAGTGCAATGCAGCTTGTAATCAGACTGGAATTCGTAGCCGTTTGTTGAAATGCGTTTGGTACGGAACTCAGAGACCTGCTGGAAATGCCTGCACTGGGCAGCAAAGGCCTTCGGTGGTTCAGCCTTGTCAAGGGCCTCCCTGCGAAGACAGTAAGTCACTTTCTATTTTCTTTTTTTAATATGAAAATTTAGAATTACATATTTATTTAAGACATAAAACCCATTTTAATTTTAAATTGAATTATACTTTGAAAATAGTATTTGATTTGGAAGAATTTTGAGCGTGATTTCAAGCGATGATGCATTGTGTGTTTTTACAACAGAGATTCATAATAAACAATCGAGGTGGACACAAAAAGAGGCTCTTATCATAATTTTGTAATTGTTTTTATAATTTATATGGCAATTATTGTTTTACCAGAAACATTAATTAATGTTAACCGACGCATAATACATAATAATAATTTATATTAATATTTTTTCATACTCGTAGCATTTAAATAATGGGCATTATTCTTGATTCAGGTTAAGCAATGGTATTACTTATATATTTAATTAAGTATTTTACTTCCGTACAATACTCCGTCTGGTCATTTGTAATATTAAGTTTTTAAAATCCATTACCTCGCATTTTGAGTGACGTTGTTTTAACACACGACCAATACTCGAATTCCTATAATTCAAGTGTTGTTTCGTAAAAGAAAATATGAATTGAAGAAAGGTTAATTTACACTTTGAAACATAATTATTGTTAATTTGAACACTTGAACATTCCATTTTCAACGTCAGTTCAAGTTGACTATACTCTTCCATTAGTCATTTAAATAATAATTAGTTGTTCAATCTTTTATTGTGCTTTGAGCTTTCCATTCTGTTTTCTTGTCCTAAAATAACCGCATGTCTAAAACTATTTCTCTCTTTTGTTTCTCTTAACTTTCCAGTGAAGGCATGCACAGACCTCTCCAAATATTGCAGCTTGGCTAGCCGAAATCTTAATCTGTGCCGAATGAATATCTATAGGTCCAGATGCTGCAAAACTTGCAGAGGAAGAGCCAGTTGAGACTTTGATCGAATATGTGGGTGTGTTCCTATACATTGCACTTGAATATTTAAAAATTGTATATAGATATAAACTTCCATCCATTTTTCCAGCACTTTTAACGCTTTATAAATTATTATTCAATTTAGCCTTGGAACATCCTCTCGCGGGGGATCATTTTTATTGCTCCGAATCTCTCTTAAACATTATTTACAAAATCATATAACATTAATTTCTGCCCCACCTTCCAATCAAATGGCTTTGTAAAATGTAATAATAATTGACTTAGGGATGATAAGGGAATTAGAGTTCAATCGAAAATCTAGCAATTTCTGGAATAAAATTGATGAAAGCAAAATTCTTGGATTTATTGTTTACATAATTTTTAATTTGTGCATAACAATATTATAATTATTATTGGCATATTATGTCATGATATGTCTCATGTATACGCGGATTTTTAAAGAAAAAAAAAATTAATTATTTACCATTTTTAAATCTAAACAATAGAGTTACTAGTAGAAATTTTGCTTCTTCAATAATAATAATTACTATTCGAATTAATTTTGTTTGCATTGAAATATCAACATGCGATTGGTGTTTCGATCGAGAGATATAAAGTTAACTATAATCGAGGTTGTAATATTTTTGAATAATCCATCTAAAGCAATAGTCTGTTAGTTATTATTAGGGTCTATTATTTTTTTTCTAAATAAAATGCACTGTTATTTTATGCGGGAAAACTTAAACATTCGGTTATATTGTTTAATGAAGAAAAAGAAAATAGTCTTTTCTGATATCTCAACACATTTATCATGGAATTTACTATCGTATATAATTCATATCTGAATTGATGTTAATTATTATTGTTTTTTTTTTATTGTTTACAATTTTATAAAGAGACAACAGCAATTTATTTTCGTGTTTGTTCAGTGAATTTCCTTTTATAATGTATTTCTAAAAGTTTTAACCAAATATTACATTTTTATTAGTAAATTTGCTATTGCTGTTACTTATTTTTTTCTGAAATTGCATTTGTTTTCCTCTTTCCCTCTTTTCTAATTTCTTTTTTTAATGTGTACCATTGTCATAATTAATAATTCTTATAACCTGTAGTTTGTTTAACTCGGAGTGTATCAAAATTGCCTCGAAAAAAAGAAAAAAAAAACCCCAATTTTAAGCAATAATTCTTCTCTATTCTAAACGTGAGCGTTTCTTTTTAACTCACTTTAAACCAAGTTTGATGTTCCCCTCGTTACAAATATTACGTTTCATTAATCCATTAATTTTTTTTTTAATAGTCAGGGCTATAATAATAATTGTTAATTATTTCGGCCACTTTTGATGTAAGTTAAGTTGTTTTATATCGGAAAACATTACTATACGTGTTGATGTCGTTTTTCTTATATATAAATATTTATCAAAAATAATAATTATTATAAAATCTATGTCGTATAATTATATAAATATAAATATAAATGTACTTTAATATTAGATGTGTTGATATTCAACTTTTTTGTAAATTATTCTCTCGCAATTAATTAATCGATCAATTAATTGTTGCGATATATATCCTCTCTCTCTCTCTGAATTCGGAAGAAGAATGTTTGTTGTTTTGTGTGTATATTTAAGTAACATAATAAGTTATTTCATTGTTTTTATGTTGAAGATGTGTCATTATTAAACATTCCATCGTTTGAAATACAAATTCACACTTTTTTTTCTCGCGATTGAAGATTATAAAAACATTGCCTACAATTGCCTTTTATTAGGTTCCAAGTTTTGAGCTGCCAATTACTAGTAACTGTGGTAAGTCCAACTTCGATAGTAGGCTATAGCCTAATATTATAATAATAATTGTTATGTAATTTTTTGTTTTTGCATTTTTCGTCAGCCAGTATTTGTGAATGACCCTACATGTAATAATATGTCGTTTTCTATACCGACTCCACCCTTTTTTGCTTTTCATTTTGATTAGAGCTGTTTGCGTTCCAGCAAATGGATTTTCCTTTCACTCGACGCTGCCCTACCTCGTGTTTCACGTAACGTTTCCTTCGTTCGCTCAGATCAACGTTCACTTTCATAAAAGGTTGATTATTATTGTTTTAATTCGGATTTATCATATTATTGTGTTTAGTGTGACGTCAAACACATTTCATTTGGATTAAAAATGGGAAATAAAGTAGTGACGTTTACAGCGGAACAATTAGATGATTATCAGGTAACAATATAATTATCGATATTTATTTGTATTAGTTTTGATTATTGTAACCTAAAAAAATAATAATTTAGTACAGTATTTATAAACACATAAAATTAAAAAAAAACATTTTGTGTAATTTTTGTTTTACAGTATTATAACGTTATGAAATATAATATTTTTAAACATTAATTGTTAATAAATTTATAGTTTAAGTGCTGTTACTATGATGAATTAGAATGAATTCAGGGAATTAATTTATGCTTTTGCTGCGCTATTATGTATTTAGTAGGTCAAACACATTAGTCTTAATTAAAAGAATACCTTTATTATTTTGTGTGTACAAAAATGATTTGGGTGCTCCACCCAAAGTGTGACAGGCTGCGCATATATTTATTGCGATGTAAATATAGCGGCGGAGCTTGAGCCACAATGGAAGCTAAATACCAAAATTATTATATTAGTCCACACCGTAAATTAAATTTTTATGTTTCCGCATATTATTATTATTATAAACTAAATATGGACAAAATGTGTTATTTAGGATGTGACTTTTTTTACGAGTAAAGAAATAAAAAGGTAAATAATAAAAAAAAAATTCTATTCTAAATAAATGAAATTATTAATATTAATAAAAATATTATATGATTTATTGGTATATAGAGTTTTTCGTCGTTATAGAGAATTAGATCCGAAGATGGTGCCGAAAATTATGACCGGTGATGAAGCGCAAACTGTGAAAGTCAGCTGCGATTTGCTGGAGAAAATGCCAGAATTAAAAGTTAGCCACATTTAAATTATAATTATTATTTTTTTTTTTAAACAAATATTTTGCTAATGATTTTTTTTTTTGATTATTGAAAAGGAAAATCCTTATCGCCGTCGCATCTGTCAAGCTTTTTCCGACGATGGCAGTGGCGATTTGACATTCGATGACTTTTTGGACATGTTTTCCGTGTTTCACGAGCAATGTCCGAGAGAAATTAAACTCATGCATGCTTTCAAAATATACGGTATTATTGAATATTGTTAACAATTAATTAGTATAATTAATTTTTTAAATCTTAAAATTTTAATTTTATGTTTTTTTTATTTTATTTTTTTTTTAGATTATGACTGTGACAGTTTTATCGGCAGAGAAGATTTAGAAAAAGCTGTGACAGCGCTAACTAAAAATCAATTGACTCCCGATGAAATTGCTTTGGTTTGTGAAAAAGTTAGTCATTTAATTAATTACAAAAAAATACAATTAATATAATAATAATAATTATAATACTGATTTTTTGTTTGATTGAAAAACTTAAAAAGATTTTAGAAGAATCAGACGTCGATGATGATGGAAAATTATCAGGAATGGAATTTGAAAACGTTATTTCCAGAGCTCCGGAATTTCTCAGGTACAAAATTTATATAAAAATTAAGCAAAATTAGTTTGCGAATAAATAAGAATGAAATCAAAAATCATTATTTATCTTATATAGTACCTTTCACATTCGAATTTGATATTCAAAAATCTTCATTGAAAGGAATAATAATTTATTTACTGTCATTGGATATATATCGACCATAATTATTAAAGTTTTAAAAATAAAATAATATAGTTATTACTGTATAATATTATAAGATTACAATATTGCACCTCAATATCTACTAATAATTATAATTATCTAAAAGTCCAAATTCAACCAAGTTGTACAGCATTCGTATGTTGCCGTTTAGGCGAGTAGCCGTGCATTAATAATTTGAACTTGCCGCTCGACGTAACCCTATACTACCCTCGCTTAATTGCCAATAGATGGCGCGTAAGCCGCTACGGTGGCTCCGTACCCTCACAACATTTATAAAATATTTTAAACGTATTATAAAAATGTACATTAAAATAATTTCACACTTTTAAAAATTTTATATTTTTAATAAAATATTAATTAACATTTTAAATTAAAAAAAAAATTTTTTGTGCCGAAAAAAATAAAAACTTTTTTTTACATTTCTTCTGAGTCACCGTAAAGCCGGAAATCCGGTCTTGTTCTCCGCCATTTTTCTCTCTTCTTTCTTTCGCCTCCCTTTTGCGCGGCCGACATGTTGATGGCTCGCGCGGCTCCGTCCAAAACCAACGTCAATTGCTGTTTATGGAAATTCCTGTGAGAACTGGGAGTCTAACCGCGAGGCACAGGTGCCTATTCTCCTGCAGGACCTCGGTGCTGGATACGGTGTTTCGGTGCTGCGGGAATTGGCGGTGGTTTTGGAACGTCTCGCGACACCATCGGCGGCCATCCCGATCCCTCTCTCGTGCGCGGCCAACGTGCTAATGGCTCGCGCGGCTCCGTCCAAAAACAAAGTCAATTTCTGGTAAGGGAAATTCCTGCGAGAACTGGGAGCCTATACCGGTACGGGTGCCCTCTCTCCTGCAGGACCTCGGTACTGGAAACGGTGTTTTGGTGCTGCGGGAATTGGCTATGTTTTTGGAACGTCTCGCGACACCATCAGCGGCCATCTCTCTTCGAACTTCCTCCCTCTCTCTTTCTTTCTTTCTCTCCGGATTGGGCTGTTTAGTACTTGCTACCTAATGAGTATAGGCTAAAATACTTGTGGGTGCCTGTACAGAACGGTGTAGGGGCTGTAGTAGTTTATTGCTACCTAATGAGTATGAAAATACTTGTGGGTGCCCTAGGCTATTATAGTTGTGCTTTAACCGATCCAAAACCATTTGAACAAACAGAGAGCCAGCAAAAAAAAGTGTGCCTTGGAATACATGCCGGTAAGAATTTATTATAATTTAGAATTAGTTCGTTGTTTTTAATATGGTTTTTTTTTTTTTTTAAAGGGTCTTCACGAATTGTTGGCGGTATAGAGTGGAAGCGGTTTAGGCCTACCGTGGAAGCTCGAGTATAGTCGAGATTCTTTTTACGATCCCGGCAGATTTCAATGGCGAAGAAGTAAAACGAAACGAAATGGATTCGACGAAGTGAGCTGGGAAAGTTAAGGAATGCAAATGTAGGTCAAGCGCTGCTCTTGTTTTGTGAATTGTGTGGCTTAAAAGTTAAAACGTTAATTATTATTATTGTTTTGTAGCGTGTAAATTGTTGGTTGGAATTTCAGAGGTAAACGTAATCGTCCTATACATTTTGCTGGTTGGATCCGTCGTTGGTACTGAATTAAAATTTACATTTGAGTCAGCTGACTGCTCAGCACGAAAGACAAAAGTATAAATAATTATTTAATTATCTGTATTTGTAAGAAGTATTTCTAATTAATTTTGTAACTTTTGTAAGTTATGCCAGTTATTGCGTCAAAATTAAAATATTTTGTAATAATCTGAGTGACGTCAAGTGACGTATCCATAGGAGAAAAGTAAGAGTCGACGTCATCGTGTGTAGGAAAAAGTGATCGTCTGCTCTAGATCAACGGGATCAACCACGTCAAAATTTGTCTTTAAATTCACAAGGTTTGTTTTGAAATGTAATTATTATAAGTAAATTAATTGAGAAAATAAACGAAAATAGTTTGCGCGGAACGTGAATTAATGAGTGACGCGGTTATTTTATGGCATTAATACGCCACCGATGTGATTTTACGAGGGGGATTTCCAGTGCCAGCCGCGTGTATTCTCACTGCTTAACCTTTGAACCAAGAAGATGATTTCGGGTAAACAAAATTGAAAGTCGTACGAGATGAACGATTTCATAAATCATTATTTGTATCAATATTTGCTTCTATTTAAGTACATGAATACTAAAAGCTTGAAGAAATGTTGGGAACGTTTGTCAAAAAGCATTACGTGAGTTGCAAAGCTAAAAGCTTTCATTTGTTGTGCTAAACGGTGCCCTTACAATTTCATTCTTACAAAATTTTATTATTAATTATAGGTGAAGAGTGGAATTATAAAATAAAGTTCAAGGTGTGTGTGTCAGCGAGTTCCAAAGCATTAAACGAATAGGATTCACTTGGAAAACGAGTATTTAGGTAAAGGTAAAGTTTAAATTTTGTTTAATGGCCAATCAGTTAAGTTATTGAATGTTGCTCGGAGTAAATGAGGATGGCGGATAAACGATGACTACTGTAGTCCAGGGCTGCTTTAATATTATTGTACACTTTAGATATTCAATTTGATTATAAAAGCATCTAAATGCATTAGAATTTTGCGACCAAACCTAAGATCATGCACGCGTTATTTAGAAGGTTTATTTTTAGCGCAGAATTACGAATTAGGAAATATTTTTCATCATGAATATCAATGCGGCTCAGGTAATCACCACACCCGACATTGAAGCCTATGATTGTAATGTTGATTGTTATCTCAATCATGTTCCTATAAAATTTCCAAATGATTAACTTTGAAATGTAAGAAGTATTATTATTGTCCATGCAAATCTAAAGATTAATGAAACTAGGTATATTCTAGGACGACAACGTCTTAGAACAGTAGTTTCAACGTTGAAAAGTAAATGTAATGGAAAATAAAGAAAGTAAACAAGACTAAAAACGATACGAGAAGAGGTGGATATATAACGCATGCGCAGTCAATGAGGTTTAAGAAAATACGTGGAGTAGTTGAATTTCCCGCACGAGAGATGCTTTTGCGCATGCCCAACGAGCCTGCGCTAACACTTAATAAAAAAAGATATTTTTAAAAGTAGCGGACGTCGTTCCAATTTTTAACGGCCACGCTTGTTTTTTTTTTTGAATGGCCGCTAGGTGGCGCTGGTGTACATAGCGCGTTTGAATCACGAATCACTTTTTAGATGTAAAATGACGTCAGGAACACGATGCCGTTGTCCGTTGGTCGATATCTCATCGATTTCAGAAGTTA
>JAQGAZ010001953.1:0-22229 GCA_034692225.1 Polydesmus complanatus | reverse complement strand
AGATGTGTGGGTGTTGAGGGAGAGCGAGAGGGTGGTTGATGATGGGTGGTGAGGGCCGCTAAAGTTCGGCTCTGGACTTTTCATTTCGTCAAACGGACAAATATCTTTCCGCTTATCTTTTTATGCATTCTTCAACTTTGAAATCTCTTTTCGAGAAGCTCTCCTATCAACATCCTCGTTATTTAGATAAGCGTATGTTTCTTTCTTTCTTTCTTGCCTTCTGTCTTTCTTTTCCCGCTCTAAACGAGGGCGGGGCAAAGGTCATTGGCGGAAGAAGACGTTGCGTTGTTTGAGGCTCAGGTACCGTTTACAACTTAATCACACTCGCATTTACATACACAAACACTTTATTGTTGTTGCTGTTCTTGTTCGACTCCGTTACTATGACAACAACACCGAAATTAGAACTTTGTAACATTTCGTTGCTACCGGATGTTTTTAATCTAGATTAAGCGATTTAACCTTGATTTAAAGTCTTGGTTTTAACGGGCGCGGTTAAATTTTCTCAAATAAGAATTAGTAAAACGAAAACACGATCAAAACATAAACGAATTTAAAATAAAGTGCTTGGAACCAATATAACTTGGAATACTTTTTACAATCGGTGAGATGCATCAATTAAAAATAAAAATTTCAGCGTATCATTTTATCAAAGACTATTTAAAAATCATAAATAAATGAGTGTGAGGGAAAGAAAATGTTTGTTAAAAATGAAAATGATTTGTTTAGCGAAGATTTGTGGACCGTGAAGTGTATATACTCCATTGTTGCTACGACTGCCATCATTATTATTATTATTATTTTACGTCGTTAGTTTCTCTAAACGACGTTATTTTCGCATCAATTGCAAATCGAGTTTCTATTTTAGCTTTTGTTATCTGTCAAAAAATCAAATAAGCAAATAGAGCGAAGAGAAACGGCAGCCGCACTTAATGACAATGACATCATCATCATCATCGATTGTCGTCACTGCTCATTGTTATGGCTTATAAGCGATAGATGGGCCGAGAGAAAGAGAGGGGGAGACATAATGTGGCAATTTGCAAACTAACTGGTTGGATGGCTGAATGTGTCTACATGTTGCTAGGTGTTGTTGTCTCCTTCTAATTGCCACTCCCACTGATGCTAATTAGATGACTTCGAGCTGACTGACTTTTTTTTTTTTTAATGTTTGCGCGTCATTCGACTTTAAGCCCCGCCCACACGTCGAGATTAAAAGGTACAACGCGGTTTCGAATTAACACACTTTTTTTTGGTTGTACAGTATTCCGCTCGTTTATTGATCTTGAATTACGGAAATAAATTTTTGTTTTCATTAAAATGTTAATGAGATTAGGAAAATTAGCTCACTGGGTGTTGCGATTTTTATACGAGATGAGTAGACGAAATCGTTTTTATATTTTTTTAATAAAGAGTCAAATAAAGTTTTTTTTTTTATATAAAAAATAATTTAACGATCTCTAAATTTAATGTATTGGAAAATGCGTAAAATTTATAAATCGATATTTTTCTAGTTAATTGTAGGAAAGTTGAAAATGAGAGAATTACTTGTACACTGTGTACCAAAAAAAACTAAGCCAAAAGAAAATAAATCAGAACTTGGTGAAAAATGATTCGATTGAAATGAAATTTGGCATATGTCGAGAATAATAATGTAGGAACATAAACAAATTATAAAAAATTATAGAATATGCTCGAAATGTCCACCGTTGGCCTTCACAAAGCTCCAAGTCTTACGCGCCCTTTTTTTGAGTTTCACGTTGAAGCAGATCAGCAGTTTCTTGAGCTCAATAAGCGGGTGCCCCGTCTTGTTAAAAAATAAAAAAATATTACAGGGATGAACTGTTGACCAAGAAACTTCTTCTAGACATGAAACCAATCGCAGATTTTTTATTTTTCAACAAGTCGGGGCACCCGCTTATTGAGCTCAAGAAACTGCTGGTCTGCTTCAACATGAAACTCAAAAAAAGGGCGCGTAAGACTTGGAGCTTGTGTGAGGGCCAACGGCGGACATTTCGAGCATATTCTATAATTTTTTATAATTTGTTTATGTTCCTACATTATTATTCTCGACATATGCCAAATTTCATTTCAATCGAATCATTTTTCACCAAGTTCTGATTTATTTTCTTTTGGCTTGGTTTTTTTTGGTACACAGTGTATATTTTTTATATTTTGAAAGGGATTTTATTTAAGTCTAAAGTTGAATTGCATTACATATTATTTCGATACTATCAAAGATTTTTAAATCTAGATTTAGAGAATTAGATTTCATTTAAAGATTTGGAGATAAAAAAAAAAGTTTTATTCAACTAGATTAAAAATATTCTAGGAAGATTTAATAAAACCACTTTCTAGAACAAGATCAACGCGTAAACGAGATTATTAGATTAAAAATTATGCGCGCAGGCGCAAAGCTAACAAATTTGATTTTAATACATTTATTTGCTAATTACAGTACTTGCTATTTTTTATTTTTGTAGTGTTAACATCAGCTAATTATGATCTCATTTTCACTTTAAATTGCGATTGAAATAAAACGAGATAAGCAGAATTAAATCTTTTGGAGACGTTTAGGTTTTATTATTTTTAGGTTTTTGACTTTTTGTAGGTTTTTTATGATTTTGGATTTTTTAAAGCTTTTGGTCTAATATTTTTTTTAAGATTTTATTTACTTTTTATTAATTTTTTAAAATTATACTGTAATTGTTGTTCGTACAGTATTTTAGTTAGCTTTATTTTCTCTTGGGGTTTTTTAATTTTTTAAAAGTTTACCTGTGTTTTGACACTTTATAGCTCTTTTCAAAGAGCTCACAAGTTAGCATTTGACTTAGAAAGTATCAATTATTATTAAGTTGTTTATCTAAAAATTAATATTAGACAAAAAACCAAATCAAAAGTTTTACGTTGCGTTACAAAAAAATCATAAATTTTGTTTATGCGCCACTCGGTACTCGGATTAGGAATGAAGAAAAAAAATTAATAACACGAGGCTTATTTTTGCATCAATCGAAAATCCGCATATCATTTTCGAAGATGGAACGAGCGAAGAAAAATAAAACGGAAATGGAGTTAATGGATTGAGATATATTGAGTTGTAACATCGAATACATAACAGTTAACTTTTAATTTCGTTTTTTTTTATCCCTCTCTCATTCCTTCTGCACGCGCGTTCAAGTTCCAGATGGTGTTTGAGGGTTCGTTTTTGGATGTCGGTTGGAGATGAAATTGGAGCGAATAAATAATTGGGATATATATAGAGAGAGAGAGCGTCACGGAAACGTTGCTTTCGATCGTAACTCGTTATTAGTTCATGGAAATTGTGGTCGAAAGTGTAAACAACACGTGTTGTTGATGGATCGCGATCCAAAAAAGGTATATTACATGGCTTCCTAATTATAAGTGATAAAAACGAATGGATTGTTATGAGCTAGTTTGCGAAAACATTTACTGCCTCATTTATCGAAATTTAACGGAGAAATAGGCCAATATTTGTTAGTTAAGCTAATTATTATCACAATGCCACCGTTGTTCAATACTGCTTCGTAATTAAATCAAGCGTATTTTATAGCGCCACTCCGCTCGAACCGCTAAAATTATTAGCCGGAAAATGTTGTCTTTTAGGTTTTAATTTCAAAGCTTTAAAAAGTAAAACTGTAGTTTTTATGCTCGAACGATTCACGTCATTTCGAATTATTAATTGCCGGGTCTCCAGGATTTGATGAGGCTTAATTAAGGGCGCTTTTGACTAGGCTGTATTTGCAATAAAGGTGGTTCAGGGGCTGTTATAGTGATTTACTGGCTGTCCGAGATGTTACTATCCAACTTTTGCCTTTTATTTTCTGCCATTTTATAGAGAAACTCATATTATTCTTGTTCCAAAGTTTTTCCAAATTTATTTATGTTTTAAAATTAACGTATGTATAAACTTTCAATGTTCCCTATGTTTTGAAATGAATGCAAAAGAGAAAGAACGTATTGAATGGTATATAGTAAGAAAAATTTACGAGAATTAATTCCAAATGGTTCACATTTCGAAAGTATGTAGCAATGTACATGTACTACGAGTATATGCACTTGCATTGTTTTTAAATATTTTTATTTTATTGTTATCAGAGGATAATGTTGCTTAAATGAGTGTGAAAAGCTACTTTTTGAATTTTCTTAATTTTTATATATTTATTGAATCAAAAAAAAATAACTTTTTTTTTTATAAATACGGTAAAACTTTATGAGTTTATCTGTAAAATTTCACCATCTCTTAATTTTTATTTTTGCGGAAGTTGAATAAAAACATCTCGGACATTCAATACCGGTATATAAAAATTAAAAATTTTAAGCATTTTATTTTCATAATGTAAGAATTTTATTTTGGACATTTTGAATTTTTAATGATTTGATTTATTATTATTATTATTATTTTTTTTTTTTTTTTTACATTTTTAGAAGTTAAAATCATTTGCTATATTATTTTATAAAGCAAAAGTTGTTGATATTGTAAGACTTAATATTCTATTCAAACAAAATTTTAATTAATTTATAAATTTTCAAAACTTTGAATCAAAACGCTGTTTATTACGTTTGCACGGCTCGTATGTTGTTGCTAATGGATTTCTGAATTCAGATTTAGCGTCTTAATTACCGACTGATTTTAAGTTGCAATAAAAAAGATTTTTACCAAGCGAGATTAAATTTTCACGAACAAGATGAACTGTAGTTAAAACAGTAGTTAGAGCAGTAGCCTACACTTTCTATTTTTAACGGGTGACAAAATTTTAAGTGCTTAATTTTACTTTATCTTGCAATTACTTATTAAACATGTGGGCATTATGTGGAAATGAAATAAAAAGTACAATAACCAAGAAAGGAAAAATGGAGGTTGATTCATGAAAGAATGATAACATTTTTTACGGATTTAATGGAATTAATCGAGTTTTGGGGAAGGAAAAAAATAGAATTTTTTTGAATTTATAGCTGTCGTTAAGATTAATTTTGCGCGAGAGCAATTAAGTTGCGTAACAAAAATATGAGGTAATTTGGTGTATCAAAGTGTCGTTCAGCTCCTCGCTGTCGCCGGTAGAGGGCGCCATCGTGAGGCGCGGGGGTGAAAAAGAGAAAGGGAGAGATTGTTTCATTAAAACACTCGGCCAAGTAGAAACCGAAATCCGTTAATAAGGAGCTCTTTGAAGCTAGATGATAATTATGATAATCATCTCGTTGTTACGAAATGAAAAGAAGATGAAATAAAAGACGGAAAGAGAGAGAGAGAAAAAAAAATCAGGTTGATCGTTTTCCCGCCATAACGCCAAGAGATGCGCCATTTGCTCGCGATTGCAACATCGATTCTCTTTCTCCTTGTTTTTACTCCTCCTACTTTGCATTTGGAACTCATTTCTCAATTCGTAATTGAATGAAATAATAGAGTCGCGACGCTCGTTAAACATCGATGCGTATAGAAATGTCGCGGAGAATCAGCGCGCTACTTTGAATTTCCATTTAAAAAAAAAAACTACGGAAACTCGTAAACCCGCCCGTTTAAATATTACTCCCCCCCCCCCCCTCCTCTCCCTTATAGATCTAGCAATATTAGAATAGAAATCGGATTGCTTTCGTCTGGAAACGAAGAAAATCCTATCATTAATTGTTAAGAATTCTTCAAAATCGATCAACAGGTGAAGCGATCGATTATAATTTTTTCGTTGTCATTCCCTGATCAAACTTATCGCCGTCACTTGGTTAAAGTACAGTATGTGACTAAATCTATGTTGTTATTATTTAAAAAAAAAAAAAAAGATTTAAAAAAAGTGCAGGCGAACTGCTAGTGAAAAAACTAAATTTTTGATGTTTATTATGTCTTTAATGAAGCATCCCGTGCATATGATAAAGGGGACATTTCCAAAACTAAAAAAAAAATCATAATTATACAGTACTGTACATGTTTATATTGCGACTTTTTTTATTTAAACTTTCGATAAGGGTGTAGGGTGTCTCTGAAATATAATATGTTATAAGAAAAATATTGACATTATCGCTACCGATACTGCACCTATAAAAAACGAAACATTGTAATTTCGATTTCTCCTAGATTTCATTTTTTGGAGATCTATTATCATAGTGCTGTTTGACGTTTAAATCACGTATTTAAGTTAAAAGGATTTTGTGTAGGCTACTTGCGGAAGTTTCAGTTTTAACCTAGTTTTTGCCCTTATTACCAGAATTTGCTACAAAAATTTAGAAAAATAAAAAAAAATTTAACTTTAATCATTATTTTATTTTCATTATTTACCACGAAAATCACAAGGTCTCATCTCCCTTAACAAATTTTTTTTTTTAGCGAGTTCCCTTTTATATTAGATAGAAGGTTTCGACCAAAATATATTTCGCTTCGACTAAATTTAATAAAAAAAAAGATGTTGTTAACGCGAAAAACTTGACTTTTTCGTCTCATCATTTATTGTTTTATCTACGGCAATTTTGCTTACTCCAAGCAAAAAAAGTCCGACGTTTGTTTACGACACTAGTCTTCCTTTTTGTTTTCTGTTTTTTCTTTCTCCATCTTCAACTTTTCATATTCGGATGAAATTTTTTTTCCCCCCGTCTTCTTTTTCGTTATTATTTGTCGTTGTTGTTATTACTATATCCATTGTTCTAAAATGTCAACTGTTGTGGAAAATGAAATCACAATGGAAGGGTGGAAAAGGTCACATATCTCCCCGTCGATGTAAACGATAGGTGGGAGGTAGGCGGAAGTGCTGACTGACCTAGGCGGCCATTTTGTTATGCTTTTAGAGGCGCTGCATTCGGCCATTTGTATGTATGAATCGAATAGGAAAACGCCGCTTAAAGCTTACGTAACACCGAGAGGAGGGAAGGGGAGGGGGGGGGGGAAGAGAGAGGAAAAAAAAAATAATAAAACGTACTGTATATACAGTGTATGTAAGTGCGACATCCATCTATATATTATATTGGAAAGAGCGCCCGCTCCGCCCACAAACTTCAATATAAATAAATATGAGCACGTCTATAAATTTATTTCAAAACCCATTTTCATTCTTTTGTTTGACGGTAGATGGACTATGGAGAAGTTAGGGTGGGTGGGGGTTGCAGGGGGAGGAAATATGAGGAGTGGGAGGGTATAAGTGCGGATCAGGAAAAAAAATATGCAATGGTGAGGGTGCGCAGTGCCGGTTTTAAGCGTAGGGCCTCGCTCTTCTAGGGTTTAGGGCACTCAGCCTGTAGCTCACTCACTCACTAAAGTTCGCTAAACTATTAAACACTCACTGAGCGCACTGGTAAGCATTCAATAAACAATGATAGACGCAGTAAAAACTGAGTAAACGCTGATAAACTTGCAGTGAACCTCAATAGACATTAATAAAGCATTGTTAAACACTAAATTCTAATTAAGCAGTGATAAATATACAGCAAACGCAGATGAGCACCCACTGAGGCTGAGCAGTGGTAAACACTAATAAACAGAACACTAATAAAAGAAAAAGTACGGTAAAGAAAATAATCACTATACTCGTACATGTGTTGCACACGAAAAAATACCGAAAAAGTGCTTAAAACTCTAATAAACAGTTTCAAAGTGATGCGGTGATTACAGTAGTGATTGCTTTTAGTTTGGAATACAATAGTGACGTCATAGCACGATTTGCGTTTAGCTATGGATGCGATGTGGGCACATTTGCACGTCATGCTATGACGTCTCTACACATGTTAACGTACTTAACGTCGCTTACGTGACGTTAAGCGCAAGGTCTCTAATGTCCTTCTGTTTGTACGATCACATACAAGGGTAAAATTCTGTTCTCTTGAGGCTCTCTCTATTTTCCCAACCGGTTCTATAAACATGAGTTAGGTTGGTCAGGATGGGACAGGAAAAAACAAACAAACAACCAGTTACTGTTCTTCCAATAATCATTATTCTCCACGTCATTAAACCCCAGAAGTAGACATTAACAATAAAAAAAAACAGAGCTTTATAAAGTAAATACGGCATAAAAACACTGTCAAAAGAATTTTTCTGGGATCATAAGTGCAGTCATTTTCTTATTAAAAGTTTGGATAAATTAGGTCAAAGCGATTAATTTATAATTTTTAATGAAAAATGGGCCCACTGAAAAGCGTTGAAAGCCGGGCCTGAGTGGGGGAGGATTGGAGTTGAAATTTGTTGAAGTGTAGAAAATGGGACGATATGTGTGCTGGTGGGTGGGTCTCAAAGTGGGAGGGGGATGGAAATAATTGGGGGATTTGTATGAAAGAGAAAGGGAAAAGCAACACCTCCTACTGTAGCAGCAGAAACGATCCTCGCGCCATCTATGTATGCGAAGAATTTTCTGGTGTCATAATTCACAGGAACAATGGCGGCCGAGCCATCATCGTGGTCATTTCGATTTGACTTTTTTATTTAACTTTACGGCCGACGTGATTATTCACAATTTTTTCTCTCTTCTTCTTCTTCCCTTTTTCGCTTTTCGTTCTTTAGAAATATATATTATTTTTTTCCCCTCTCGCGTTTGCTTTATCTGTGACGTACATTTCGGCTATTTTCTATGCGTTTCAATAGGCGATAAGCAAAGACCGCGTTTTCACAACGTTTTCCGACGCCAACGTCATTCCGACTAAAAATTGTTTTGTTAGCTTTTTTTTTTCCTTTCTAGTTTTTATTTTTTTGACTTTTTGTGAAAGTAAAGAAGGGTTAAAACGCAAAAAGGGAATATAAATATTTGCAAGTTTAGATAGCGGTAAATGCTATTGAAGCCCGATTTACCGTTTTGAAAGTTGTGTTTAAGGGGAAGCAATATTCGTAAAATACGCAAAGGTTTTACTGTATGTACCGGTAATTGAAAATTGACTAATTAACAGAAATTATTTGAAAAGTATAAGCCTACTAAATTGGTACAGAATTGACTAGAAAATTGCTAAAAAAAAAAGTTATCCAGTAAATTTAATATACCGGTATTAACTGGAAAATTAGATTAAATTAACTGGACAAATTGCCAAAATTAATTAGTAAAATGGAAAAATTAACTAAAAATTGGAAAGGCTTTTTTTTTTTAAATTAAGACATAAATAACAATTAAAATGAGAATAAGCGGAAAAATTAATTACAATACAAGATATTTACTAAAGAACACTTCTAACTGCTTAATCAATTAAGGTTGAGGTAGAAAAAAAATATTTTAATAAAAAAGGCCCTTTTTAGATTCTAGAACAGTAAATCGGGGTTTTACTCAATTTAGAATTATGTCTGATAAAAACTAGTTTCGAAGTTAAAATTTGAGTTTTAACTGTCAAATCCTTTTTTCTTTCCAACATTATTTGGGGCGCCGTTTTCACATAAATTGCTCTTTTAGCTTTCTATCATTCTCCATTTTATTTATTTAATATAAAACTACAAAAACTCTCTTAGGATATTAAAAACCTCTAAAAAAAAAAAAACGCCGGTTTTGACCCTATTTCTAAGTGAGTGATATTTTTACCCGAATAAACAATATAAAGAAAAAGCTAAAAAAAAATCATGTCAACAATTTCGACATTATTTGACAAACGTTTAAAAAAAAAATAAAGAAAAAAAAAAGCCATTGCCAACAAGATGACGTCGGTCACTACGTTCGAGACATTTAAAATTGACCGGAACAGGTGCATTTATTTCCGCCCATCTTTTTCTCCCCTCTTTTCTTTTCTTGTGTACACGTCGGCGGTGGTGTTCGACTGCTTTCAATGTTTGTATTTGACATTTTAGATGTGTGCTTAACATCCCACTCTTAGGTATATATTTTTTCCCTGAATTAATTCCGTTGAATAACAGTCAAATGTCGATACAACGAATATTGATATAACAAAATTATTTTTTTTACAAAAAGTTTTCTATAAGATTTTAGGAAATTTTATCTAAGTAATTTTCTAAGGATTTAATTGAGGTATAACGAAGTGCACAGTTTAACTATTGTTGTTTTTTTTTTTTTAAATTCCATTTTTCTGGGTTTGAGATTTTTTTCTAAGCATTATTTCGAGAATTTTATTTAGATTTTTTAAAATTAATTAATTGAATTTCGGTTTGTTAATTACCGTACATGTATTGTTTTTCATGACTTAAGATCAAATATTATTAATCATTTACAGAAAATTAAGTGACGTCACAGCATAAAATTATCTGACGTCATAGAAAATATAAATAAAGATTTTTTAAAAAAAATACAGTAGGTTTTCAATCTTTTCGTTAATTTTTATTATGAATTTTGTTCATACAACAAACAAAACTTCGTTATATCGATATTAGTAGTGATGGGGTGGGTAGAGAAAAGGGGTGATTGAGGATTAAGAGAGGAAACAAGGGAAAGAGAGGTAAATTCTCCTCTTGGGATTTCGATGCCTATTGAGTAAGGTGTTAGGGGAGGGGAGAGTTGTGAGGGGGGGGGGGGTCCTTTTTTTTTATATACAGTACAGTATATGTATACGCGTTCGACACTATTGTGATCTTTATGATCGTCTCTGTGTTTTGTTTTGTTCCAATTTGAATCCATATTTTATTTGACTTTATGTTCAGTTGACTAGCCATGCAGAAAACTACTATCCGAAAGGGGGAGCGGGAGTTAGTAGTGTGGAATTTATCACAAAAGAATAAGCTCCTCCCTCTCCACTCCCACTCTCTCTGCTGAAAAATTGCGTCTGAAGGTGGATTTTACCTCGGAATACCTCGCCGCTAGGTGGAGCTCTAGTACCGTGCGTAGAGAAGCCGCCAGAGTGATGACAATAGAGAGAGGGAGATGAAGAACGTTTGAAGGATCAAGGTGGTCGTCAAATGTTGTAATTATTCCTCATTAATAATTAAATCGATACTTAAAACAGTTCGTTAAAAGTGTTGTGGAACTCTTAATTTGGGGATTATTTTACATTGTTCGATCTGTCTTTTTAATTGGAATAGAAAAGTACAGTTATAAATTTATATCGTATAAAATGATAAAGCAAATATAATCCAACTATTTAAATCTCGTTTTGGTACTGATTTCAGTTGATTACATCACGTGACTGAATCTAGGTTGTTGCTACCAAAAATAGATTAAATAAAAGAAGTAAATAGACTAAATACTATACAGTATGATTTAAATTGCTCGTAAATCTAAAAGATCCAGTTTTATTTAAATCTCGTTTTACACTGATTAAATTCTCTGAACTAAATCTTTGTTGTGGCTACTCAAACGAGATTAAATGACGATGCGGACGAGTTTATAGTTTGGTTTTATTTGTCGTAGAACTTTAAAATTCTGAAACCATTTTGAAAAATCTTATTCGAAAATCTGCGCTACAATTTATTATTTTTTTTTTTTTTAAAGAAAAAACTTGTTTAAGTTCTAAAAAGTCCTTTTAACTAAATATTGTTTTTGGAAATTTATTACGGTAATTATTTTTTTGGTACAAAAAAAAATTCCTTTTAAATTTTTAAATGAAGGTTAAATCATTAAATTTGGATTTGTATGCCCGGTGGCAACGGATTATAGCGTTATCGCAGTTTGAAAGAGAATTAAAACGACAACTCATCGCGGCACCAGTGCCCTAGCTCAGACGTTTAAGGTCCCAGGAAAATGATATTTATGGCTTATCGGTTTGCGCAGGTGCGTCCACAATTTTTCGCGCTTTAAATTCGATTAAGCGGGAATAATCCCGAGATAAAATATTAAAAATTTCATTCGATAGATACCGTATACCTCAAGTTGCGCTGTATTGTTGCTGGTGCGTTAGTTTAGTCGAGGATTAGGTTTCGAGATTTGTGTAAATATCGAAAAGCGTTTGTGTAAGTTGAATGACGTTGTCCTTTCTATTATTTTCAACATCATCCAATCCGTTCCATTTATTACTCGAGGATTTTTTTTTTTTTTTTCGTCTTCCAAAAAAGGACTAAAAGCTATTCTGGACTAGACAATCGAGTATGAAGTATCCTATAATGACGAAATTCGACCAATCGAATTTGAACACGGAGAATTCGCTCCCGTTTTCATCGACGGAGCCTCCGAAATACCACCATCAAATTGGTTTTATAAATTTGGCAGTTCGGAAATATATCATGTTGAAAATGGTCGAGCGGATTTGAAAGAAAGAAAGAAAGGGTATAATGTATGGGAAAGAGAAAGAGAGGATGCGTGTGAGGGGGTTAAATTCATTCACCCCCATAAACCACCCGCTTTCATAAAACACCCCCACTTCTATTCCATTTTAAATTTAAGCCGTCAGCCGCAAGCGTCGTTTCCTATCGGTGACGTTGGGTAACAGCCCCGCTTATGCGTCACTTTCAGTCCCACCCACTCACACATTGCTTTTTTTTAAAGGTTGTGATCACACTTTTTGAAAATGACACTTGAGCAAGTTATAATGATTTTTTTTTTCAGCAATAAAAACTTGTTGGAGTGTAAAGAAAATTGGCGCAAGCGACTTGCAAACATTTATTGTGTCGCTTCACTCGCTTGCAGTTCAGATATTAATTTAGATTTTGACTGTATTATCTGATTTATTTTAGACTAGTTTATTTGATTTACAGTATTTTAATAAACCCAGGGTACAAATTTTGCAAGTTTTGCGCAAAGGTATTATTATTTCTTTTAAAAAAATGAGATTTTACTGTAGTGAAAAAAAAAATTGGAAAATAAATAAATAGAAAGGTAAATTATATTAGAAAACTATAATTTTATTTTTAAAAAGTAGAATTTATTTTTTTTTTTAAAAGACTATTTTATTTAGCTTTTTTTGAAAGGATACTGTATATTAAAAATAAAGAATTTATTTTTTATTTAAAGAAAATATTTTAAAACAATATTTAAATTACCGGCACAAAAATTAAAACAGTTCAAACAGTTAAAATCAAATTATTTAAAGTTGATATATGCGCATAGGTAAAATTTAAATACGGTACAATATTAAGAATATGAAAATGCGTTGAATTTAATTGCCGAAATACTTTTAATAAGAAATTATTTGTTGTTAATGAAAAATGTTAATAAGTTTTAATCTTGGCTAAAATAATTTTTCATCTATGTAATTCATTAAACATAAGTACTTGTATTTGGAATTAAAAAATATGGAGATAGAAAAGAAGAAATACCGGTAAATAACAATAATAAAAATGGAATGGTGTTGCGTGCGATGGCTATATTATTTTATTTTTTCATAAAACTTGCTAAAATTTTCTTCCCACTTGCTATCAAATCGAAACATGGTATTGTTCTTCAGTCTGCATTTGTCTTTCTACTTGTAGGAGAAGGAAAAGAGCAACAGCAGGTCCTTTCCTTTCCAAATCCGATCTTTCCATTGCTCGCCCTCTTCACCCACTCTTCCTCCCTCTCACATCACGGCTATATACGCACAAAGTTGATTATAGATGTGCGCGCATGTTAGGTTGGGGCTGGTTTTGCTATTCAAGCCAACTTCATTTTTCATTCGCCGTTCTCATTTATATTTCTCATCCAGAACTTTTTGACACGCAACGCCACCTATCGTAACGTACTAACGTATCGTGACGTAACGCAAACCAACGTTTTCCGTTGTCCGCACTCCACGTGCCGCTGACATTTATGTATTATTTTCCGCGCTAATATCTCTCTCTCCACTCCGGAATTTCTATCGGAGCACGTGACGACCCTTCACATTTGGCTGGAACTGGTCTCCCTCCTCCCCCACGCCACACACGCCCCTCCCGCTTAAATAACGACGGCTGTGTGTTAATTATTTTCCCCCTAACCGTTTTAGTTACGATAACAGAGCAGATAAATCACGGAATTATTAATATAGGGACGTTACAGGGACACGTTTGCTTTGCCAATCGGATCAAAGTGGAAACCTCATTTAACAGATTGTCGCATCTACGACATTTTACAAAGTTCATAACTCAGCATAATATTTTTGGAAAATTTATTTAATAATAATAATAAAAGAAAGTTATAGGTAGTCTGCGGAAAACTATCTAATTTTATGGGGTATTTTAGAAATGGTTAATGCATGTGTTACAGTAAAAGCGTTAATTTTTGTAAATATAACCGATTACCGCCTTGAATTTTTTCTACACTATCAATAGTTAATGCATACAGAAATTGTTTACAGTACATATACGTATTAGTCAGAGTATAAATTTCCAAAAGTTAACGCTTTTCTATACAGTAACTTTTATAGTTTATGTTCATGCACTTTTCGATGGATGACGTAAAGTAACATAATTAATACAGTATTAATGTTATTAGCAGTTTTTTTGTGAATACTGTATGTTCCCTTTTAAGATAAAGAAAAGCAAGTTTTCAGTGGTAAAACCTGAAACTTGCACAAGTACACAAAACTATTCACTCACAAATTTAAGTGATATGAACGGTGTACAAAATAATTCAATAGCTAGAGATATTACAAACAACAAAAATTTAATTTTTCACACAAAAAATGATGAAATTTTTCTAATGGATTGCTTTCACATTTAAAAGTAAATGTCGATAAAAATTATTTACGTTTTGTTATGTGCTTTTCAAAATACCTGACTCAACTAAATTCACTACTAGACATCTGCAATGAATTTTTCCGTTGAACGACATAATTGATACAACGAATTCTAATAATTGCATTCATTAACATACTCATGGCATCAAGTTTTAGAAATATTGCACAAAAGATTGCTTATTAAAATTAAAAATTTTGGAAATATTCGCATAGCATGAAGATACATTTATTTTACACTTAGCACATACGAGTAAGTTTTACTGCGGATATCGAAACATTAAAAATGATTGCAATGTTGTTATGGCTTGAATTGGCATTCGTCTTTAGCAGCGCTATCATAGTACGATAGGGAAAATAAGGATCGTAAGAAATAATCTTTTAAAGTTTTGGATTGACCGATTATTTTCGATTGCAAACATTTTGTCCGAGTGTAAGAACCAGAATTCTAGTTTTTCTGGAAGAGTTTTTGTCCTTGGAAAACGTTTTTAAGGGAGAATGGAATTTTCTCTGCCTGGCTAAACTTTTCTTTTTTTTTTATTATTTGCCAATTTCAAACTCGGGGAAATTTTCTCGGGGAAAAAATTTCAAAGACCGTTGATGATAGCTTTCATTTAAAGAACGGTGGTTGGTAGCCTACTGCAGTCTTCGCTTTTCTCCCACTCGTAACGGATCTGATTTAAAGGTTGGCCAACAACTCTCTACTTAGGTAATGGCCTCACTATTCTTTTTCTTCTCGTTTTTACGTCTTCTCTTTTCGGATTAAATTCGCTCGTTCGCGTTTTCTTCAACCAATTCTTATGATAAATATCAAACGAGTCGTTACGGTAAGTGTTAGCTAAACTTAACGCTTACCATCACCGGAGAGGTTTAAGGTGTTTAGACGAGAGGCTACTTTATCTCTCTCATTCTCCCTTATGAGGGTGTTTTATGATGTTGGGGAAGAGAAGGAGCACCCACAGCGGATTCATCAGTCGTTGGCAAATTTTATTCCGATTGCAAATTCAGATAAGAGAATGACAATACATGTACTTTACTATTTTGTGGGTATTTTGTTTTAAAAGACTTTTTGGACCTTCGTTTTTTCTTTCTTTCTTTCTTTCTTTTTTTTTTTTTTTTTTTTAAAAATAAAGGACACTTTAATATGAAATGGTGGATACAACATCGTTAAGCTAACGTCTATAAAAAGCAGTTTTATTTTCTTTGATTTTAGAAGGAACTTTTATTTCGTAATGTGAGCTAAAATATATTCAAATCATCTTAAAAGTTAAGACAGGAAAAAATATAGGGAAAAAAATAAAATTTTATTTTAAAAAATAAATAATTCATTAACATAAAAAAAAAAAAGTTGTGATGCGTTAGATGTTTTGTGGTTGGTGTTTTGGGTACACTTCATCCAATTAAGTGGATCTGCTGAGATTTTGTCACTTTTTTTTTGCGACTACAGTGTACTGTATAGAGAAAATAATTGGAAAGCTCATACAATGATTCGAGTAATGGTTTAACTTTTAAATTTTTAGAAACACTCCAATTAAAAATAAGGAATTATTCTATAAGTTTTTTATGATAATTATTATTAGGCAGTAGTAAATAAACATCATTATTTATAGTTCGTTGTTTATGTGCTATGTTTTGAAATGAATGCGGTTGAGAAAGTTGAGATTTCTAGAAACCAAATGAGACATGCAAGCCCAATAAAATTTTAGAACATTACAGTATCGAATAAGGCTCCGTTCTGTTGAAATTCGTTATTAAAACATGCGGAAAAAACCCGGAAATCGCAATTAGCAAAGAAATTAATTTAATGTCCTGGCTCTCAAAGTACTAACCGTGAAAATGAATTTTAACTGCTAATTCCGCCAATGGTATGAAATTTAGCGATCAAAATTTTTATTTCTTTTTCGATAAATACAACCGGTAGCCTACTTACTATAACAGCAAGAATAACTCACCGAAATTTCTACGCATTATTAAATTATTTAAGGAAAATTACCTTATAAAATTTAAAGTACTTCCGTAACCAAAGTGTAATTTGAGTACATTTACTGGGTAATTTATTTGATTTAAATGATATTAATATAAATCTTTAATTGTAGCGAAAGTTTAGGAAAACGAATGAAATTCTTGCTCTTTCCCCCTGAACTTCATTATACTGTAATCTGTTTTTACCGCGTTTTTATTTAATTGCTTAGACATTATTTCAGAGAGAGAATGAAGAAAATGATGTTATGTTTTTAATCTTATTTTAGGGGTTACCGTATCTTAATTAAAATTATTTAAATTTGTCGTGCACGTTAAGATGTTAAAATCGAGCGTCATGTGACGCGTTTTCTCGTTCTTTTTCCTCGACCACCTGCGCAGCCGCGAGAGTTGAGCACGCGCCATCTAGGCCAGGGAGAGACAGAGTTGGCGAGGAAAGCAAATGTGTGATTAGAATTGATCCGTTTTTCAAATTCCCCAGCTCTACTTAATCTCAAGGCTATGGAAGGGTCGGTGAGGCTGTGGGTGGGGGAAAGAAAGTCAAAATATTATCATTAGGATTGAGGAAATAAAGGCTTAAGGGCGCATGCGCCGCATATTCGTAGTCGATGACTTTGAGCGTCAGTAGCTGCAGGAGTATTTGTCATGATTAATTGGTCAATTTGTGATCTCCCACGTACAAGAAAGAAAAGGGATTTTCAAAGTGGTCTTTCTCCATCTTTTGCAATCCATCAACATCTCTCTCGCTCTCTCCCTCCATTTCTCTCCCGCCCACTTTTATACCACCTCACAATCTCCCTCCTTACTACCCGCACATCGCTATTTATTGCATTCTTCGGACGTGGTGGACGCGCTCCTATAGCGGTCATTAGTCTTGGTCGTGTCAATTGTCATCCGAGTGGACACGTGAACCCAACAGGTGCCATCTCCCACAGAGATATAAGTTACGTTCACGTGTGTAATTGCGCCGCTTATCTCTCGTCGTTTACGCCGCGGTTTACGCAGCATGCGCCGATTAAAACTAAGCGCACCACGTGACTAGGCGAAATTATCCGGACACCAATACAGAAGCTCTCCACGAATTGTTATTGTTTCTGATAATTAATTGTACTTTTTTTTTTGTTAGAATTTCGGTTTTTATTACTTGTTAGGTGTTATTAACTATTATTTAAGGCAATGAGATATGCTTAAAATGGCATGGTCAAGGACAATTTCCTAACATACGAATTAGCTTACATGTCTTTTGCGGTTTTACCTAATGTTTTGTTATCGCCAGGCTCAATTTAGGTATTTGTGAGGCCCTAAACGCAACTTTTTTCGGCTCCTTGAAACCTAAATGAAGCCTTTGGAATATGACGTCTGCAGGCGAATAATTTTGGCACTCGGCGCGCACTTCTCCGGTCTTACAAAATGTTTTTGGCTAAATTGGGTAATTTTGAATAATTTTTCGCGCCACCTTTTACAAGAAAGTTATAATTGAATAAAATTAGAGGCCTAGCTTTTAGCAAAACCTGTCAAATTAAATGTGCTGAGTCTGTTGATCCTTATTTTGGCTAGCTTAGGGTTTGGGCCTGGATATTGCTATTGTTCATTTCTAGTTTTTCAAGCTCAATGAAATTTTTTATATTGGTACATTGTATTTGGAAAATTGAGTGGCATAGATGCGGCCTTAATTTACGCGAATTCAATTTAACACGGTTCAAATGGATCTCGGTTGTTCATCATGCACAGTGTGAACAATAAAAACAGCTCCGCATATCCATATCAGTTACCAGTAGGAACAACAGTGAGCTTTTAAAGGATAGAATGGTGCCTTATAAGTTCTAAAATATATTGCAAAGTTACTCGAATTTTCATTTAATATTGTAAGTATGGGAACACATTTCTATCACTACAATACTGTGCAGTGTTCATATAGTTGTTGTGCATTTCAGCTGTGCACTTGTATTACAGGGTGATCGTTGGCATATGACTTTCTCCTTTGAGTCGGCAATTGTTAACGCGCTCACGCTTGATGTTATTGCCGCCATCTTATTGCATCTTAGGCATCTATTGCACCTTAGCATCTCCTATAGGGTTAATGAAAATGTTGTTAAGCGCGTTAAGACGTGCCGACTCAGTGGGGGAGGTCATATGCCAGATTACAGTGTTCCCGTTATAAGGAACTCTAGTGTGGCTTTACGTCATAAACGTCGACGTCGATTTCTATTTTTTTTAAAATAATTTACTTCTCGTAGGACAAAACAAAACAACAATGACATATTTACTTTCAAATACAGTACATTAATTGTATTTTTCAATTTAAAACCCAAAATTGTTTATTTCTTGGCGTTTTGTTTTCAATTTGAGGCAATTTTCTTCGGTTTTTCCTCGGTGATTAATTTATTGAAATCGAATGAGCTCGGAATATTTGCGTGTTTCCGGTGAGCTGCTTTTTATCGTTTCAGGTTTTGCAGGTTTGCACTTAATCTGCGTTTCCAGCAAATAAAGAAACGGTGGTCGTATGATAAGTAAAGTGAAGGAGAGAGCGAGAGAGATGAAAAAGACGAATAAAAACGGGAAAGACAATAAAAGCGCTTTTAAATGTGTATGGAAAACGGAAGGAAAGAGCGAGCGGGAGAATAAAAGAAATTGACGGAAAGAAAACATCTTAAATAAGAAAGTCAGTAGCAGATGACAGCCTTTTACATGTTTCGATAATTTCCTTCTCCGCGTTTCGTTCCTTCTTTTTACGATCTCGTTTGCGCAAATTTATCGAGTGTTTTAGTCGGAGCCGAGTGGAGTAATCGTAGACCTAAACAACCCGCGAATACATTTTCATCCACTTCAAGTCAGCTGCCACCATCCAACTCCAATCCCTCGCACTGCGCGAATATTTACCGTTTTATTTCGTTTCCCTTTTTGCATAATACGGATTTATCGACTGATCTTGAAAAATTTTAACTGTCTCTGCACTTTCTTCAAATGCAGTTAAACTTTTATTTGCGCGAATTTTAAAATTATTTTTTACTCTTAATATCTTTCTTATTTATTAAATTTTCCAAACATAATTATTATGATTATTGCATCTTATTATCAATTAATAAACAGCGTACCGTAATTAATACGTTACCCCCTAAGAGTCACGTGGGAGACGAAGGCTCTAATTTAATGTAAGGCCAGGTATCTTTTTATTTATAAAAATAATTTTTAAATAAATTAAATTGATGCACAATTTTTATTAATGCTTAATTAATTGTCAATCCATTTTAAATTAAATTAATAATTATAATTATTATTCAACTATGAAAATACTGTACAAGTATAGTTGCTATTACCGAGACTTTATTGCAGTATTTATTTCTTATTTATGGAACTGAACTATCTAGAAAATCTAGATTTATTTAATTCTCTTTTAACACCGATCTCAGTTTGTTATACGGTTATACCGAGTGATTAAATCTCTGTTGCGGTTACCAAAAAGAGATTAAAGGAAGAATGCCGGTATTATTAAATTAAAATTTTAATTGGTCCTTATAGTACGCATTAAAAAATAGAACTGACCTAATTTTATGGTAGTTCTTAACTACAGTATTTTTTTCTAAGATGCATAATCTAATCAATATTATTTTAATTAGTAAAAAAATGTACCGGTATGTTATTTATGTACCGGTAATTAATACTTCAACAATGCACTTTTTTTCGTCAAAGGGGTAGATGATTTATTTTGATCCTGTCAATGGTGTTGGTGAGGCTGTAGTACTGTAGGTAGCCAGGTCCTTTCTTACTCGTGCGTTAAGGGGTTTTAGGGGCGCTCGGCGGGGAAATGGACTGTGGTTCGCGTCACTTTTTGCCCGCTAGGTGGCGTGACGTGCGAGCGTCGATCGATTTTTGGTGCGGCGGAGGTAATAATGTTTATTGGCTGCGGTACAACATTGCAGTGGCAGCCAGGCGTACGAATGTAACTGCCAAAAATTGGATACATTGTGCTGTTAGTGACAGTTGTCATAATTTGTAGATTCCACCGCCAGATCTCGCTCTACCAGCTCTTTTCCCGCCTTTTTCTTTCTCGTCCGCTTCTTCTCATCAACCTCTAATTCTCTTTTAGATAATATTTCCTCGGGTATTGTTTTCCAATTGTTCCTCTCATTTTTTTATTATCATTTTTTTTTCTTCTTTTCTTTTTCTTGGTCCTATCAAAGCCCTATAATTTGCTCGGTGTTGCCAGGCGCCAACGCGTGGTGGAGCGGCGTTCGTTTCGCTATCTGCGCGATTTATGACGGAATGGAAAGACGGCCATGTTTATTCTACGCGCCGGGTGTTTCATTCACGTTACGTTACGTTCACCATATTTTCTTAATTTAGAGATATGCTTTTTACGACGGAGACGAGAAAAAAATAGACAAAAGCTATAAAAGATTCGGGGAGATTTTTTTTTTCTTCTCCGGCGCTTTCTCAGACTCACGTGACCTTTGACAGGAAGTTGTCACGCGTATAGAAAACGCCGAGGGTTAGGAAGGGAAGGATAGAGATAATTTTTTTCTTCTTCTCGGGGTTTATTGTTTAGAATAATTTTTTTCCGGGAATTTTGCGATTTTTTATTGTTCTTATATTGAGTAAGGCAAAGTTACACTTTCTAGTTGCTCGGATCAACAAATATTTTTGAGTTATTCGTATTGAAAAGGGCTTTTTTTTAATGGTTTTTGAAAAGTTTTTGTTCAGCTATAAAAATAAAGAGTTAATTCACTTATTTTTTTAGAGTAAAATTTAGAGTGAATAAAAATTTTGACAAAATTTAGCAGTAAGTTTTGCTTTAAATATTTTTCCAAAATTAAGTAAAAATTTTAATTTAGATGGCTGTTTCAAAATTAATTGATACAATTGGCTTAAAACTGAATAACAATTTAGCTCGAAACAGTGTAGAAAACATTTTGTTCTAAACTACAGTACAGTATATGAAAAAGTGCTGTAGTAAGCAATTAAAATATCTTCTAACATGAATAAATAAATAGATGCAGAATTGCAACAAAAATTTTATGAACAGTTAAAGTTGAACAAAATATAATTGTATAAAAACCGGCTTAAATTTATTTGAAGATTACAGTAGTTCAAAATTATTGAATAAATTAAGTGGAAAATAAGTGGTAACTTCACCAAATTTGAGTAAAAATGGGTTTCATCATAATTATAAACTTAAGACAGAATAATTTACACGTACTGTACAATGAAAATGATAAACGAGATATAAAAATCCTGAAAAAAAAACATGTTTGAAAGATGAACCCAGTGGCAATGGAGCCAGCATGGTGCGTGTGTCTCCTCCTTTCCTTTGGATTCCTCATCTTCCGTTCGTCTTTTTCCTTTAGTCTAGAGTGGTAATAGAATGAAAAGATGTTTATATGGAATTCAACAGTTTTGTGGAAAATCGATAAGCAACAATTGTTTTGCGTCGTTTGCTTTCGTCTTTATCTCCCTCTTCCTCCCTTTCACCCTCTCTCTTTCACTCCTCTCGGTTACATCTATCCCCAACCCAACCAACGTTAAGTTGCTGCCCTCGTTCGGGGCTTCTTCACTGCGCAACAAATTTGTCGATTAAGTGAATAGCGGTGGCGGAGAAAAAGCGCGGGAGAAGAAAAAAAAATATAAAAAAAAAGTTTTTTTGCGGGTTAGAAACACGGATTTGGTTTTGTAACGTTTTGACGTCAGCTTTTTCTTTCGGTACACATAAATTTGAGCACGCGCGGCTTCATTACGTTGAGCTAATTGAAAAAAATCGATGACGATTCTTTCAGTTT
>JAQGAZ010001952.1:0-22239 GCA_034692225.1 Polydesmus complanatus | reverse complement strand
GTGGTTCACTCCAATTTACTAAAACTAAAACTTAAAATCGTACTTAAAAACTTAGTGTCGTTGGTTCACTCAACCCTTAGAGAGAGAGAGATACTCACTATGATTGGTGATATATCAGTGGAGATGGGAGAGATTCTGTCGTCTGCGTCGGAAGGAGGAGTGATGAGGATCCGTGACGAAAGCAGAGACATCGACAAATCCAATGGAGAATCTATTCAATTACAAAAAAAAAAAAAACAATTAATACAAAGTTCACACTTAACTAACTGTTGTTGCTTTTTTTTTATATGTTACGAGAGTTTCTGCTTCACTAAATTAAGTTTATAGAAAAAGACAAAAGAAAGTGTCTGCTGCGCTGTTTGAGTGGCGCGCGCATTCACTCTACGCATTCCACTAACACTCACGAATTCGCTCATTGAAAATTGTGGGAATAAAAAAGGCTGAAAGTGCCATTTTTTAGATTTTGGGTTTTTTTGCTTTAAAAAGGCTTTACGTAGTGTGGCCTATTGCTGCCAAAAAGAATGGAAGTGAAATTTGTATTATTTTGGTGCGGAAATGGTCTGCAAAGTGGGCAGGTACAATGACTGTCCAAGTGTCACTTTTACAGGTGTCCAAAACCCACTTAGAATTTAAAATTTTTCATTAATTTTTAATATTTCATTAAAAAAGTTTTCAATTTTTCAAAATAATTGGTTTCCGTGCAATTTTAAAATTAATAAACATGAAAAAAAGTGTTGTGAAACTGACTGTTTTTAATTGCACTTTTTGTAACAAATTGAAACCTGTTTTTCTAGAATATTGCTTATTGGTACTTTCATCTCTTTTTACTACTTCTCCTCTTCAATTACTAATCTCCTTAATAATTATTTGCTTTTAAGCACTCCGCTAATTTCTTTTAAACACTTATTAGTCACTTTTTAGATGCTCACTAATCTCTCCTAAACATTCACTAAAATGACTAAACTTTCAAACCAGTTACTAAACCCTGGCAAACACTCCGCTAATCTCTCGTACACCTTGACTAATCTCTCTTTACCACTCAATAATAATCTTTATAAACACTCGCTACTTACTTAAAATCACTCACTAGTTCTTTTTGAAGACTTTTTAGTCTTCATTAAACATTCAATAGTCTCTGAAAAGCATTCATAAGCCAGTTTGAAGCGGTTCCAAAGGGCCAAAACTCATAAAAACATCAACTAAAGGTAACTAAACTCCTAAAAACAGTCTCTAAACTTTTAAAAACAGTCTTTAAACTCCTAAAAACTGTCTCTAAACTCCTAAAAACAGTCTTTAAATTCCTAAAAACAGTCTCTAAACTCCTAAGAATCAGTCTCTAAACTCCTAAACACAGTTTCTAAACTCCTAAAAACAGTCTCTAAACTCCTAAAAACGGTCTCTAAATTCTTAAAAACAGTCTCTAAACTCCTAAGAATCAGTCTCTAAACTCCTAAAAACAGTCTCTAAACTCCTAAACACAGTTTCTAAACTCCTAAAAACAGTCTCCAAACTCCTAAAAACAGTTTCTAAACTCCTAAAAACAGTCTAAACTCCTAAAAACAGTTTCTAAACTCCTAAAAACAGTCTCTAAATTCTTAAAAACAGTCTCTAAATACACTAAACTCTTAAACACAGTTTCTAAACTCCTAAAAACAGTCTCTAAACTCCTAAAAACAGTTTCTAAACTCCTAAAAACAGTCTAAACTCCTAAAAACCGTTTCTAAACTCCTAAAAACAGTCTCTAAATTCTTAAAAACAGTCTAAACTTTTAAAAACAGTCTCTAAACTCCTAAATACAGTCTCTAAATTCCTAAAAAACAGTCTCTAAATACACTAAACTCCTAAAAACAGTTTCTAAACTCCTAAAAACAGTTTCTAAACTCCTAAAAACAGTTTCTAAACTCCTAAAAACAGTCTCTAAACTCTTAAAAACAGTCTGTTAACTTATGAAAGCAGTTCCTAATACTGCTGAGTGTTGGCTATTGAGAGTGATTGACGTGTAAAGTGAGTGAGAGAGAAAGGTGCTTACGTTCGATGAGCATGCCCATGGCCTCTCTGTAGGTGCAGTTGGCCAGTCGCTCGGCGTTGGCCAAGAGGAGGTCGGCGTTATTCCTTTGGTCGAGGGCGAAATAGGCCACTAGCTCGGTGTGGGGGGCGATGCTTTTAGTGGACTCGAACACCGGCTCCCCTTTGATCTTGGAGCCCAGCAGGTTGACCTCGTGGTTGTGCGCGTAGGAGAAGCGCAGGAAGCGGATCCAGTTGCAATGGCGGATGCGCTGCTTCTCCACCACTTGGATCTCGTCGTAGCAGCCGAACCGATTGCGAGCCTAGAAATACCACAACAATCAATAAATCAATCGGATCGTAATGACCAAGACGACCGTGCTCCACATTCCAACAGTTGCGCGCGCGCGGGGTCAATTAAATAAACATAGCACGCGCAATCACAATGTACACTTGATCTAGTTAACTTTTATTCAAGTTTTACTCGTCGTTCATATGTTAAAACAGATTTTGTCCAACTTTTTTCTATTGGATATTTCCTCTTTTTAAAATGTAAACAGGAAAAAAAAAATTAAAAACAGAATTTGTCCAATTCTTTTCTTTTGGACTTTTCCCTTTTTTTTTTTATAACGTAAACGATGCACACACCAAAAAAGTGTATTCGAAAATGGGATTTGTTCTTTTCCTCCCTATTGGACATTTCCTCTTTTTAATTCTATTTAATTTTACTATTTTTAATTTATTGTTATAGTAGGCCTATACGAATTTCCATAATTCGCTCACCATAAAAATCAAATCAACAAAGTTTTTATTATCCCCGATTGATAAAAATAAGAATCCATTATTTTTGATTACTAATCTCAAATGTTTAAATTTTAAAACCGGTTATTTAATTCTCAAAAAAAAAAAAAAGAAAAAATTGTTATACTAAGTGAAAAATTTTAATTCATCAAAAACAAAAAAAAAAAAAATTTTTTTACCATTCAGCATTTTTTTTATTTATTTAATTTTTTTTTTCTTATTAACTTTCGTGTCAAAACTAAAAAAAAAAATTTTTTTTTTATTTTAATGAACTTAACATTTGCAAATTTAATTATCTCATTTTTTGAATTTTAATGAGATTTTAAAGAGAGAGAGGAAAAAAATTCGTCTGTTTCCGGTCGTCTTATCTTTCTCTCTGCTTAACTAATTAAATTTAATATTTGGATGAGCTCACTCGGAGTGACAGATTTTTCCACTTTTGCATTAGCATATCTTGAACACCAACCGGAAGTTGGACGTCACAGAAAAATAATTATTATTCCAAATAAGCAACTTTAAAAAAAAACATTTTTTTTGTGTCTTTCGTTTAATATTTTAAACACGAATTTTTTTTTTTTTAAACTTAAAAATTTTTTTTTTTTTTGTTTTTTGTTTATCAATAAAAAAAAAAAATTAAAAAAAAACATTTTTTAAAAAAACAAAAAACAAAAAACAGAAACATTGAAAACCTTGAAAAATCAATAAAAGTAAGTTAAACTCTAATCAAATAACATGGTAAACATCAATAAAAAAAGATGCACGATTTTCGGTTTACTGTATCTCTTTCGAAAATCTCTGCAACTTCCCAAGTTTAAGTTAAATGAATGCGTTTGAATGAGGTAAAATATTTCGTAAATAAACGACATTAATTAATATTACACATAAAATTCTTTAATAAAACAGCTGCAAACACCTTTATAAATCACACATGCAGGAGAATTGGATTTGATCCAATTAGGTTAAAAAATGCACACGATTAATACACGGTGCATAATATCGCAGCCAAAGATCTGAGCTCAATTTCAATGTTTCCATGCTGTTGGTTATTGTAAATTGGACGACATTAATCGCGAGTAAATGTGTGAGTAAACAAATAACGCAATTATCCAACCGTTTAAGCTTCAGTTGTTTACAATGTAAACAAGACGTGAGCGCACGATTTATAACGCTAATATTCAATGGGGAATAATATTGGGAAAGTGAAGCACGAAATGAGAACACTTTTTCCCCGCTTAAAACATTCACATACAAATTTAAATAAAATTGTTTTTTTCGTACATTATTAATTCCAATTTATTGCTTTATAAAAAAAAGAGGAAATGTCCAAAAAAGAAAAAGTTAGACAAATCCCGTTTTAAACATTTTTTTATATTTTTTTCTTTAAAACTAAAAATAATAAATGTAAAAATTTCTCGTTTCAACCCAAAATAAAAACTAAAAAAAAAAAAAAATAATAATAATTAAAAATTTGCGTAAAAAAAAAAAAAAAAAAAAAATTAATGAAAATATTTTCGATTAATTAAAATTTAACTCAATAAATTCTAATTTAATATCGCAAACTACTTCTTACGTTTCTGTTAATTTTTTTCTCGTTCTAATGAGAGAGAGAGAGTTAAAAAAAAATGTTTAGTGGTGCTGGAAAGTTGAATAGCCTTTCGCCCCCCGTCCCCCCCCCCCCCCCTACCTTCCTGCACCCCACAACCCCTCTCTTTCCCCTCTCTCTCCTTTAATTACAAATCGCGTTTTGTTTTACACACTTAATATGGTTTTAGACGAATTAAAAAATTTTAAAGCAAAAGAAAAAAAACCCACCCTGTAATGTACTGTAATTAAATCGAGAGAAGAGTCGACCAACCAGTGTCTCACGACACACAAACCTTACTCATGACGTCATCTCTCTCACCGATTAAAATTAAGTTTATTTTTGCGCTTTTGAAGGAAAGGCAGAATGAGAAAAAGAGAAGGTCCTGCAGACGGCCTGAGGGAAGGGAGGGGCCTCATTAAGGAAAATGGCGGCTACCGAAAAAGGTCGTAAATAACGTTGCGGAATAAAATAGGCTTTTCTAGGTAAACGAACGCGTTATTTATCTATTTAAAGAGAGAAGGAAAAAAATTTAATTAATTAATGAAAATTTATCTCAAAAATTTACTTAAAAAGTAATAATCCGGAAGTGATTCAACTCGCTCAAAATATTTGCATAAAATAAAAATTAGAAATGATTTAAAGAGGTTTAGTGATTGATTTCAGCTTTTAGTGACTTCTAAAATTTAAAGTGATTACTGCTTGGTTTTATAAATTTTAGGAAGTGTTCTAAATGCTAGATAGAGCTTTACTCAACAGTTTAGTAACTGTTTTAATGGGTTTAGTAATTGTCTGTGGTAGTTTAGTGACTGGTGGTTACGTCACTCACTATAAAAATAATTCTTTCAATTAATGAACGACCCTTGTACCCTTCCCCCCTCACACAATTACCTCCCTCCCAGCCCTATCGATAAAAAAATACATCTAATTGCACTAAAAACCACTTTTTTGCCCACTTCCGGTCTTCGATAAAATTGAGGTTTGCGGCCACAAAAAAAAATTAAGTGTTAATAAAAATGAGAGAAGGGGTTAAAAATAGACCACTCGATCGGCTCATGTGATCGGCTCATTCGATCCGCGTGATTTCAGTGGGCGATATTTGAGTAAATTAGGGGAGGAGAGAGGGGGTAATAGGGGAGAGAGGGGAGTGGGTGATTCGAGGGCAGTAAACGCTCCAAATAAAATGTGGCCGAGCCCTTAAATGGTGAAGATTAGTTGATTGAAAGCTGCACTGATTTTTATTACCCCTTTAGCTACTGAGCTTAACTAAGAGCATCGTTTACCCCCCTATCCTCCCTTCCTCTACGACGCAAAAAAAAACCCCTTTTGATCGGTCGATGAGACGGGGGAAACGTCGATTGAGCGCTCGCGCTTTACGACAAATTTAAAATTTCGTAATATCGATACCTGATCGATATAAATTATTGTTTTTTTCCAATGTTAAAAATGTATGATAATATTTTTTATTGGCTGTTACAGGGTGCTCGTAAACGCCAGTCGTTAAACTCGATGAACGCCGAGCGGCTCATTTTATCCTCTTCATTTAACGACATCCGACGTCCGGGATTATTTTTTTTTTTGCAATTTTTACATCCGGATAATCCAGAATTATCACCTTCTTAGCTTCCGATTTTTTTTAGAGTCCGAGCGCACTAAACTCTGCAAGTATGTATAAAAGTGCGCTTTTTGTTGCTTTTTAATCGTCAAATCAAGATGCTTAAAGTGGTTTAATCTCGATTTAAGAAATTTAGATTAGCGACGGAATTGCGAAGTATGTTTTTTCCGTTCTTACAGGTTTCCGCTTTCACGAGTTATTAATTTTCTTTTAAGTTCAGTGTTTTATAGTCCGCTTTAAGCAGGTTTATAATAGATTTAGCGTTTAAACATTATGTAAGTACAATTCCGTCTTAGACAGGTCTTCCACTTTTCTCCGTTCATTTAGGTTTCCGTCTAAAACAGGTTCAACTGTAGTCCACCCCGTCTCCCCCTTTTCCCCTCAACTGCCCACACGCCTCATTTACACCTCGTTTAATAAATTGGGGAGAGTTGATTTTTTATGTTGTTTTCCGTTCTAAATTTGAAAAGGGTAAACGCGATCAATTTCTCGATTTTATCAATTAAAGATCAATAAAAATTTTTTTTAAGTTTACGAAACAAAAACAAGAAAAAAAATGTAATGACGTTTTCCGTATTTATTTTATTTTATTTTTTTGTGTGGAATTTTGTTGTATGGAGAAACAGAGAGAGAGAGATATTATAATTATTCCGAGCCACACCCATCGCTATTCGGATTGCCCGTTGTCACATATTTAAGCAGATTAAATCGAGGAAATCGATCAACAAAATTAAATATCAAAAAAAAAAAAAAAAAAAAATAGTATTAGCCGGTTTTACCAAAAATTCTCTATTTACATTCCGATCATTTACATTGCAATTCAATCGATATATACGAACGATTGTGGGGTGGGAATAGGTTTGGAAGGCCGGAACTACTCCTATCATATATTTTACCGTACATAGGCTTATGCTAATTTTATTCAATTTTAATCGATAAGCATTAATAATAATGTTTTTGTTTTTTAATGAGAATTTTATTGAAAAAAAAAAAAAAAAAAATTGCGCATGCGTAATGCTCTTCCAAAAACCAATGTTAAACTGGTTTGAAATTTTACCTCAAACTAGATTGTAAACTACTTTAAAGGAAAAAGTTTAGTCTTCTCTCAAACTGGATTAATTTTTCTACATATTTAAAATTATAGGTTAAAAAATGTTTCAAACTATAGATTAAAGGTTTTCCTTAATCTAGATTAAAGATATTTTCCTTAAACTAGATTAAAATTTTCCTCCAATGAGATTAAAATCTTCTTTCAAACTAGGTTATAAGTCTTCCCACAATCTAGATTAAACTTTTGTTCTCAAAATAGATTAAACTTTTCCTCAATTGAGATTAAACTTTTCCTCAAATGAGATTAAACTTTTCCTCAAATGAGATTAAACTTTTCCTCAAATAAAATTAAACTTTTCCTCAAATGAGATTAAACTTTTCCTTAAACTAGATTAAAGATTTTTTTTTTTTTAGGTTAAAGTTAAGCAAAATAAAATCTCGTTCGATTACCATTTAATCCAGTTTAATTTCCTTTAAAGCCTTTATTGGAAAACAAAAATCGATATAATTTTTGTTTTGTTTTTGCTTGATCTAGATCAGTAAATCTGATGATGGATAAAGTACCGAAGAAGTCAATAAAATAAAATGCGCTAAATCCAATTCAATATCATTCGGTGGATATAAGAGTTGGGTGGGCCAGGTAGAGGAAGGAAACATGTTTCTACACCCAAAAATTTATGCGCATTGGAAGAGCGAAAGAGTAGTAATAGACAGAAAGAGTGATAGAGAGAGAGAGAGAGAGAGAGAGAGAGTAAGTAAGTAAGAGAGAGATTAGTTAAATGTATGTGTGAACTTGAATTTCATTTGGAAACAGACTTTTTTTTCCCACGAACCAAATTCCTCTTTTTATTTTATTCCTCTCTTACACTTTCTCTATCTCTCTCTCTCTATTCCTCTCTTACACTTTCTGTATCTCTCTCTATTCCTCTCTTACACTTTCTGTATCTTCTCTTATATTACACGTAATAATAATAATAATTCCTCTCTCTTTCTCTCTTTTTTTTTCTATTATTGTTTTTTTTGTGAACGCAATCGATCCTATTTTTTTTTTAAATTTTTTTTGTGTAATGTGGTTCTCGTTTTCTAAATAAAAACGATGAGACGTAGAGATAGACGAACACTCTCTTCAGGAATGACAAACACCTCTCTCCCTCTCTCTCTCTCTCTCTTGGTTTAGGCTTAGGTATGAGACGAGAGGAGGAGAGTTTTTATTTTTCATTAATGTTTTAGGGGATTTTTTTCTTTAATTTTTTTAATGAGTGAAAGTCGTTTTTCTCCTTCGTAAAAGATGAGGAGAAAAAAAAAGATGTTGTTTATAATTATATTTAGGCTTAATTTAATTTACAACTAGTTTAATTAAGAAAAGAGATTTACATCACTCTCTCTCTCTCTCTCTCTCTCTCTCTCTCTCCCTCTCTCTTGCCTTTCTTAACAACTAGTTTAACTACTGTATTTGAAGCTTTAAACCACTTTTGAAATAAGTATTTCGAGCTTAGGCCTACTACTGTATTTTTATTCTTAATTTTTGGGGTTTTCTTAATCGAGATTAATGGCCCACACTACAATTTTTAACCCTTTTATTTACCTTTTTTTTTTAAAAGAGGAATTCGTTACACCAAAGTTCATACTAATTATCTCGTTTCCACTCTTTAATCCTTCCTCCTCTCCTACTCTCGTTTAACCCGATTCAATTCGGATTCTTCTTCTTCTTTGGGAGCAGATGATTAAAAAAAACCACCAAAAAAAAATAAAGTTGTCGTTAAAAAACCAGTGAAAAATCTTATCCCCCCCCACCTACCCCCCTCTTTGTTTCAACCCACCCCTACTGTACCCCCTCCCCTCACATCTCTGACGGAGTGTATGTGGTAGAGGTTGGCGGCCATCTTGATTGATGTTCCCCTGCGAAAGGCGACCACACCCTTATTCCAATTAGTGGCGCGAAACGTGAGGAGAAAGTTAAGCGATTGTCAACGGCCACTGCTGCTGCTGCTGCAGACGACGCCATCTTGGAAATAGAAACGGGGTGTTAACACCGGTTGCACACACATCACCGAGTGGGAGGTGAGAGGGGTAGTGGGGTTGGAGGGGGGGGGGGGGGGGGTTGGGGGAAGTAGCGTAAGGCCAGGGGATTAATGGCGCTCATTCTTTTTCATGGATATTAATTATAGGGACCAAAAAAAAAAAAAAAATACATTTTTACTTCTGCTTTTTCATTTAATGAAGAGGAGGAAGCGGTTCGCATAGGTACGACCGAACCGGAAGATTGAAAACGAATGTATTACTATTTTTAATGCAGTAAAACCTCTACGCAAGACCACACCTCCAATTGAAGACCACCTTAAATTAAAGACCAACTCCAATTGAATATCACCTCTGTTTCGCGACCATTCAAAATTTTGATTTTCTCCCATGTTAATGCACCTCTAATATTAGGACCACCTCTACTAGGAGACCGTGTGAACTCATTTTAAGTCCCCTCCCCACTTTCAATGGAAGGTCTCTAACAGGGATGCTGCGCAGTTGCATTTGCGCACTCACAGATTGGTGATGGATTTGGTGGACAGATTTGGATTGGAGAGTAGTTGCATCTGATACAGTTCTAATATACTTGATTACGAGCAGGTGCTGCCCTCTACGTTTTTAATTAAGCATCATCCCTCACGCATGATGTAAGAGTGAATTAAATAGTTGATAAGGATTGTCCCCGCCGCTAGGTGGCCACCAGCCACCACAGCCACAGCCCCCACCGTCCATTGGACTAATTAGGGAAAAGCTTTTCTTATCTCTTTTCCACATCGTTTTCTCTGAGGTTTTTGGGTCTAATTAAAGACGAACTTAATGACCTTCCCCCCTCCCTCCCTCCTCCTTAAAAAACTAGCGGTTCCCCACATACATAACTCGCCAAATTTAATTGAACAAAATGCACGCAAAAAAACAACAACAGCAGCCATGAATGTAGTGTGTTTTTATAATATTATAAGCCTAAAACACGTTGAATTGAATGAGATTTTTAGAGTTGCGTTTTATAATATGGAAAGGGAAGAAGAAGAATGTAGAGCGAGAGTGGATTATGTGTTGGACAGGTGTTGGGCGAAGGTGAGGCTTAAGTAGGTTGACCTCTGCGCTTGACCTGCGTACAGCTCGTGTATAATCAGCGGAAGGACGCATGCGCGGTGGGGGTGAGTGAAGAGATCGAGGCCTCCGATTACACAAATGATGATGATGAGATGCGTAGTAGTGGGTTGTTTTCTTTTATCTCGTAACACGCTGGACACAACGCAACCAAAATAGACATCCAATACTAATCCAATTTGCTACCTACTCGTTATTTTGAACTATCGATACAAAGAACTATCGATATAAGAGGAACAAAAATCTATATTTTGAGAATAAACTAACGAAAACGCCGATAAAAATTAAAGGGGATTTAAATTTTATAGTTATGTAGGCCAATCGATATTTTTAGAAATACTATCGATTTCAAGAAAACTTAGTTTTCGAGTACAAAAAAAAAAAAAACTATCGATATTGCAATAAAAACATCGATCTAGTAGAAACACTAATTTCGATATTTGAGAAAAGTTAATAAAATTGCAGAAAAAGAAATATATATATATTTAAATGGTAGGCCTATGTATCGATATTTTTGAATTCGTTATCGATTTCGGGTAAACAAACTATTGACTTCAAAATAAATAAAAAAATCGATATTGCAGAAATAATTATAATCGATGTTTGGGAAATTTAATGAAATTGCAAAAAAAAAAAAAATATTTTTATCGATATTGCAGAAAAAACTATTCGGATGTTTTATAGAAAAATATCGATACCAATCGATAATTATTGTTATCGATACCTAATTAAAAAAAATATTATTACAATTTTAAAGAAGCATTACTTCCGGGAAAAGAACAACTATTACAATTTATAAAGAAATGTAGGCCCAATCAATTTCTACCAAAACTATCAACACTACAAAGAAAATCGATCGATACATCGTAAAAAGCGATCGATTATTTGAGAAAAACTATCGATATTCAAAGAAAGATGAATAATTTTAAATTAAAGTAGAAATTGAAAGCGTTTTATGTTTTAAAAGATTATAATAAAGTGAGAACGCTGATAAAAAAAAACAACACTCCAGAGATAAAAATGTCTGGCGCTTAATTAAAAATAATTAACAAAATTCCTTTTTAATTAATTAATTTTTTTTTCTTCTACTTTAAATAAAAATGTAGGTCAATGGATAAGGGGTGAGTCGGGTAGGTGGGTGGGTTGTGAGTTGGTCCACTGGCCATGTGGACCTCCGATAAATAATCCACCATATAAATAAAAACCAGCTCAATAATCAGTTTAAAATGCAAATTTAATTATTATCGCCAATTCGATTTTAATATGAACAAATTTTTATTTAAATAACCTTTAAAAAGACGCTTCCGGAATACACAAACTGCCTTTCAAATAAACAACGAGCCAATAAAATTAATAATAATAATAAAAAGCTTTTTCCGCTCCATTTGATTCTGTTTCCGGTTTTCTCCATTTTTAATTTTATTAATAAACATTCTAAAAAAAAAAGTGTCTTTTTTGGTTTGTGCTTATTGTTGTGTGTAAAAACAAGGATTTCGAATGGTCATGAATAAAAATTTCGTTATTCCGGACACTTTTAGGCGAAGAATAAACTTCGAAATGACTGATCAAACGTTTCCTGTTTCACGCTGTTTGCACATGCGCGGAATGTGTGTCCACTCGCAACAACACTTTTAAAAAAATTTTTTTTTTTTGGTTAAAATCTAAAAAAAAAAAAAAAAGACCAATTTTTATGAGCTCTTTTTTTAAATTTTACGACTTTTTCTTACAAAATTTATGATTCAAAAGAAAAAAAAAAAAAGTTCCTGACAGTTTTGCTATGCGTGAGCGAGCTTTTGCGTCGGATACTTTATGTACAACACCTTTAAAAAAATAAATAAATAAATAAAAAACACCTGAAAAATGTGAGTTTTACGAGCGTAAACTCAGCACTTGAAACGCGTTACAATTCCACTCAAATAAACAAGTTTTTTTTTATTTTAAAATAAAATAAATTTCTAAAATTTAAAATTAATTCCAAAAAAAAAAAAATAATAATAATTTAAAAATAAAATAAAATCGGTTAAAGAATTAATTTTAAAATTTTCGTTATATTGATCTTTAATTTACTTGATTTATAAAACTTTTATTTTAATTTCACTTTAAAAATTTCGTTATACCGGGTAATGATAGCTGTTAACTTAACTCTTTATTTATTATTGGAGAATTTTGGTCTAATCAAAAAAGTGTTTTGGGGTTTGGCATTGATTAAATAAATCAATTGAAAATTAAGGCTAATCTCTTTCATTTGCTTCGTGACACGATTTCCTTCCCCCCCCCCCCCCTCCCCCCCTCCTTCTACTTCACCCCCTCTACTCATTTACCCCTTTACTTCCCTCTCACTCCCCTAACCCCCCACACTAAATAGATTTTGCCTTCGATTTTTAAGACTTTCCAATTTCTTGTTTTTATTTCGATTATTTTTTTATGCTTTTTTATTTACATGTACATTAAAACCTGTGTAAGGCGGAATTTTTTAAGAACAGGGAAAAAAAAAAAAATTGGGAGCGCAAATTAAAAAATAAGCGGAAAACCTGTGAGAACGGGCAAAATGCTTGTGTAGCGCACGATTCCGCCTTAAACAGGTTTTTACTATACAGTATAATATTTTTTTCTCGGAATTTTTATAGGTTTAGTAATTGAATTTGTCGTGTTTGATTCGTAAGTGAGTGCTTAACTAAAGTCTCAAAGGGTGTCGGGGAGGGGAGGGGGTGTTGGGGTGGGGTGTACATATGTTGGCGCCTGCGTGTGCGAGGTCGTCCAACATTAATTTGCAGTTATTTCTCTTTCTCTCTCTTGCAAAACTAATAAAATAATTGGAAAAACGAAGGAATTTGTCAAGAAAAAAAAAAATACAATAAATTTAAAAAAAAAAAAAAAAAATAAATAAATAAAAAAGTGGTTTTTCTTCTTTTAACGAAATCGGTGGAAAAAATGTTATTTCCTTAATGTGCGAGTAGTTAAGCGTTGATTAAGAGCTTTACACACCTGTCCACTTCAACCAATACAAATTTCAAGCAAGCAAAAAAAAAAAATTTTAATTTAATTTTTATTTCCAATTGTAATAAGCAGGCAAGTCCAAAAAATTTTATTTCCACTTTTAATTTTTTTTTTTTAAATTTTTTTTTAAATTTTTTTTTTCACATTTGAAAATTTTGCAAAATTTTAATAGCAAAATTAATTACCGGTATTTATTTTTTTTTAATGAATTAACATTAAAAATTTTATTTTTAAATTTTTTTTATATCAAAATGAAATAATCAGAATAAAAAGTGAATAAAAAATAATTTTCATTGATAAAACGCTGGTAGTAGTAGGCCTATAGTTGGTTGAGGTAGGTGTAGGTGTAGAGAGAAGCGTAGGTGGTCGCACGAAACAACTTTTTCTTTTTCATATCATAATAGAAAGCTATTAATATAATCGAGTGACGTCATTAGACCAAATTAATGTCCGAGCGGGTCAATCTCCGTACTACGAAATTTAAAAGGTTTCAAAACTTCAGCATTTTCATTCATGTTCGATATAACGAAATGTTTTTTTATTATTTTTTCGTTGTATCGAGGTTGGAGATGTGAACTGCTCGTGTTTTGTGGTCCGCAGGGGGAGGAGAAGTCGTGACCCGTTGCACGCGCCCCACTCACCTCTCTCCCCTCAGAAAGCGTGTCTTGACCCCGCCCACCTACCACACTTGACGTCACTGGCGTCGAAGGAAATGTAGGGACATTTACTCCGAGGAATTTCAATCTGGGGAGATTTTGTTTTGGTGATAAGAAGATTGTAGCAAGAAATTTAAGGAAGATTTCAAGAAGTTTAAGGAAGATTTTAAGAAATTTAAGGAAGATTTCAGGAAATTTAAGTAAGATTTCAGGAAATTTAAGGAAGTTTTCAGGAAATTTAAGAAAGATTTCAGGAAATTTAAGGTAGATTTCAGGAAATTTAGGAAAGATTTCAAGAAATTTAAGGAAGTTTTCTGGAAATTTAAGAAAGATTTCAGGAAATTTAAGAAAGTTTTTTGGAAATTTAAGAAAGATTTCTGAAAATTTAAGAAAGATTTCTCGAGAAATTTAATCTGTATAATAACCTAAAATAAAATTTCAGCCTTTTTCATTAAAAAACAAACTCTAATTAATAAAATTTTTTTATTTTACTAATAAAAATAAATTGCATAGTTAACGTGATGGATTATAATTAATGTCGCTGAATGTGCGTTAAAATCGAGACATATTTTCATTATTTTTTTTTTTACTCGAGGAATTTGAAAGCTACTAAAAACGAAAGATAAAAAATGTTTGTGACTTCCGGCAATACGTTATTTCGGTAGCTAATAACAATTATTATTATTACTGCAGCTTACTATTAAATTGTATAGGTATTTGTTTAAGGTGGAACGCGATTCCTTTTCAAAAATGGTTAAATCGGCCTTGAAAATCGGCAATTAAAACTGATCAAAAATTATTGACTACTGCATTCTGATTATTAATTTTGATAAAAAAAGTCGACGAATAAAACATAAATTTTCATGTTTTCTTAACCTTAAAAATGTTTATCACTTTTTTTTTTCTTTCTTTTTTTTTTTTTTTTGGCCTTAAAAAATAAAAAAAAAAGCAAGAAATAGCATTGATTCAGTTTCAATAATACCAATACATGTAATTAAAATTATTATACGCCACAATTAAAAATTATTTATTTTCTAAACAAAAAAAAAAAAAAAAAATTGAATAAAATATTTATTAATTTTACAATTATTTATTTAATTTGAATTTTATTATTATTTTTTTTCTCGTTATTTTGTTTATATTAAACTCGATAGATTTCAATACCATGTTTTATCATTCAAAATTTTTTAACTGACATTTAAAAAGAAAAAGCAACAAAAAACTTCGTTAAATATTTCATTTATTTATTTAATTAAAAAAAAATTCTTTTAAAAATAAATAAATAAAACAATTGCTATGATGGACGTTGATTACCAATAATGATTACGAAACTTATGTATTAAATTATTATTTATCTTTTTAATAAATACAAATTTTTGCTTCGTCATTTTTACTACTGGTATAACATAACATAACATAAATTAAGCCTACTTTTCAAGACATATCTTAAGCCTTTATAATATATTTATAAAAAAAAACCCACACCAAAAAAAAAAGAAAAAAGAAGAAACGTTTTGAAATAATAATTAAATAAAGCACTTACAATAATTAATCTAAAACAAAAAAAAAAAAAAAAAAATTTACAGAACAAAACTCATGTAATTTTTTTTTTCTTGTTTCATATATAAAAAACAAAACAATGAAAATGCTTAAATTCATTTAATAAAGCGCCGGAATATTAATTAATTAATAAATAGTAGATATGGAGGTATATAAAAGAATAGAAACCCATTAATCATCATCATCATTGGGGTTAAAATGCAGCTGTTAAATACCGCGGACAAACCGAAACATCTGCTTATATACTGTACATCCCTTTGCTTTCAACGTTAAGTCTATGGAGTGAGCGAGGGTGGAATAATAAGTTTCCTTATATCAATGCGCTTTTTTTCTTCTAAATATTAATTGCTCTGATTTAGTAATATATACACACACAAGGAGGGGGGAGGCTTAGGGCTCTTTTTTTTTTGACGTTATTTTTTTTAGGGGTTTGGATAGTAGTTAAATGTCAGTTGTAATTGCGCGCGGAATCGATCAGCGTAAATCATAACAAATCAAGTGTGAAATTTAACCTGACTTTTTCCCATTTATTACCATAATAAGACCAGGGATGAAACGTCAGGTGACATGTTTCGACTCTCTTCTAGACCCCCCCACCTAAACACAACCTCATGTTCATTACTCGGATTACAATTATGTTAGTGACGGTTCAAGTTAATGGTTTTTTTTTTTAATAATAAAAATCTATTAAATTCAACCGTAAAATTTATGGAGAAAAAAAAATAATAATTCCTAGTATTTATTGAACCTACTTTTTATTTGTGTTGAAAAGTAATGGGTAGAAAGGGTTGTTCATATAATAATAAGAAATTTTTTTCTCTCTATTTAATTATTTTTTTTTTGAAAATTGAAATCTAAAATTATGTAATTTAATGAAATTAGCCTCTAAAATTACAATTTAATTTTGATTATTACCACAAAAAAAACAATTTTAAAAGTAAAATAATAATTTTTAAATGAAAATTATTTACTTAATTACTGATCTTCCCTTTTATTTAACATAAAAAAATAATCCGGTAAGCGATGTAAATTTTTTAAAAAAAAAAACAGACAAATAAAATATTATTGAAAACATCTTAAGAAATGTTTTCCCGTCGAACATTTCAGTAATAAAAATTAATTAATTTTAATTAGCCCTTGATACGCTCCTTCTCAAAAATAATGAGAATAAAAATGGAGAAAGAATGTCGAGCACCCTGTATATTTTTTTGTATAGTAATTACATGAAAGCCCAAATTTGGTTTAATAAGCGACAGAAATTGCTTTATAAAAAAAAAATGGAGAAGCTGAAACTTATAAAAAAAAAAAAAAACAATGTTTTTGTTGCGCAGATTGTTTGGGAATTGAATAAATTTGAATGAGGATTAAGATCGCAGGTGAACGAGGAAAGTGGACGCGCTCTGCATCTCAAGTGACCATTCCGCACCTGCCCTTTCGCCCCTGACAACACACGTCACATCAATCGAACTTTTAGCTTCATAAACGAAAAACATTCAAGTTTAGACGACGTAATTAGCGATGCAACAAAAAAATTCCATTTTTTTAAAAAAAGATTAAAAATTAAAAAAAAAATTGGTCTCGGTACTTTATGAATAACCCTAATTGAAATCACTTAATTGAAAAAAATAATAATGAAATAGCTTTTATCGTGTTGAACGTAATTAACAGTAGATCTCACGCCACACATTAATTACCACCCCCACCCGCAACACCCACTTAACCTTGTCCATCATCTTTCACTTTTTTTTTTGCCACACGTGTAAACGCAATGGGAGAAGATGAAAAATAACAACAGAAAAGTTTTAATAATTCACCTAATAAATAGGTGTCTTCCTTAGAGAGAGAGAGGGAGGGGAGAGTGTGGGGGTTAAGAGGGTAAGGGAGGGGGTGTGTAAGCAAGTGTAGGGTAGGTGGGGGTGGATGGGCACGCACTCGCTCAAACCATTAAAAACGATTTCACTTTTTAAAGACCCCAAAAAAAAAAAAAAAATTTTTTTAAGTTTTTGTTATTATTTTTTTCTTTATTTTAGAGAAAGTAATTATTTTTTTGTTTTAGTCAGGGTTAACAAAACGAAATACACGTAGTCTTTTGTTCTTCATAATAACCTTAAAATTTGGACATCTGAGCAATAATTGTGTGGAGTTAAGCCTTAATAATGCTCAATAATATTATTAAGCTTTGAAATTTAAGCCTAAACAATAATTTACGGTAAGTTTATGCTCAAAAAAAGTCTTAAGCTTAAACGAAATTTTAGACCCAATCTAAGGTTAAGTTTTAAAACCTAAGTTTAAAGCTCCAAAATTTAAGTTTAGGCTCTAAAATCTTAGTTTCAGCCTAACATATCTAAGTTTAAGCTCTAAAATTTTAAGTTTATGCTAAAAAAATAAACAAAAGTTTAAACTCAGAATAAATCTAAGTTTGAGCTCAGAATAAATCTAAGTTTGAGTTCAGAATAAATCAAAGTTTGAGCTCAGAATAAATAAGTTTGAGCTCAGAATAAATCTAAGTTTGAGCTCAACATAACTAAGTTTAACTTAAAAATAAACAAAAATTTAAGCTCAGAATAAATTTAAGTTTGAGCTCAAAATAAATCTAAGTCTGAGCTCAGAATAAATTTAAGTTTGAGCTTAGAATAAATTTAAGTTTGAGCTCAGAATAAATTTAAGTTTGAGCTCAGAATAAATTTTAGCTTGAGCTCAGAATAAATCTAAGTTTGAGCTCACAATAAATCTAAGTTTGAGCTCAGAATAAATTTAAGCTTGAGCTCAGAATAAATCTAAGTTTGAGCTCACAATAAATCTAAGTTTGAGCTCAAAATAAATTTAAGTTTGACCTCAGAATAAATTTAAGTTTGAGCTCAAAATAAATCTGAGCTTGAGCTCAGAATAAATCTAAGTTTGAGCTCAGAATAAACAAAAGTTTAAACTCAGAATAAATTTAAGTTTGAGCTCAGAATAAATCTAAGTTTAAGCTTAACATAATCAAGTTTAACCTAACAATAAGCAAAAGTTTGAGCTCAGAATAAATCTAAGTTTGAGCTCAGAATAAATCTAAGTTTGAGCTCAGAATAAATCTAAGTTTGAGCTCAGAATAAATCTAAGTTTAAGCTCAGAATAAATCTAAGTTTGAACTCATAATAAAAGTTTAATCTCATAATAAATAAGTTTGAGCTCAGAATAAATCTAAGTTTAACCTAAAAATAAACAAAAGTTAAAGCTCAGAATAAATCTAAGTTTGAGCTTAATCTCAAAATAAATCTAAGTTTGAGCTTAACTTCAGAATAAATCTAAGTTTGAGCTCAACATAACTGAGTTTAACCTAAAAATAAACAAAAGTTTAATCTCAAAATAAATAAGTTTGAGATCAGAATAAATCCTAAGTTTAAATCTAAATTTATGTTCTAAAATATAAGTTAAACTTCTTATTACTTTTTTTAAAATTTACTTTGTTTTTTAGCATTTTTATTTTATTTAAAACCCCAAAAAAAGCTGTAGGACATAAAGTCCCTTAAAAGTCGATGAGTTGAAGGGAGCTTTATATCCGAGAGGTAGAGTAGCGCCCTCTGGCGACCGCCTATTATTATTCTTCGGCTCTCTTCTTCAAAAGTCCTATATATAATATATAATTTGTTGGGGCGTGGGCCCCCCCACACCCCCTGCACCCTCCTTCTATGTTCACCCTGCACTTATAATTCTCTATCGATTTCATTTAAGTTGAAGCGTTCGCAGCTCGAGGCGCTTTTTCGCTTAAATAAAACAGGTAAACTACAACATACACGTACAGGTAGTTAACAAAAATTATTAAAGAACGAGTCTAAAAAGTATATCCCTCCGGACAAACACATTTTTATCTAAGCTATAAATACAGCACACACAAAAAATAATAATAAATTTTGCAATTTTTTTTTAATGATTATTATTGTTATTAATGTCGTTAAAACGCGTAGAAAAATCATAAGAAAAAAAAACGACAATATCTTTTTTTTTTTTTTTGTGATTATTGTTATTAAATGTCGTTAAAACACGTTGAAAAAAGTATAAAAAAAACGACATTTATTTTTTTTTATTTGGTTTTTGGGGTTAAAATTCTTTTTTACCAGACCCAACCGGTCATTTCATTTTAGCAATACCAAATGATTATCATTATTTCATATAAAATATTTTATTTTTTTTATTAGTGTTTTGTCCGTTTTTAAAGGTTTCCGTTTTAATGGAGTTCGTAAACAAATACAGTAGTAAAAAAAATGATGAGTGGGATAGTCAGTTGAAACCCTTAATATTCCTCTAATAAAAGCATATGTTCTTTTACGGTTTTCATCTGCCTCTTTGCAAAACATAAATCAGCCAATTAAACCACAAAATTATCTCAAATAACACTCGTAAATTGCACGTGCACCGGAAATACCTCCTCTGTTAAAAGTCTTCTGTACCGGAAGTGCATGACGGTTTGGTCCTATTCAAAATCCGCATTAAAAAAAGAAACTAATTTAAATGAAATGCGAAAGTCGAAAAATGTTATCTTTTTCGTTAAGTCATTTCCACACTTTATATTTCACCAGAGAACGCACAACTCCCCCCCCCCCGCCCCCCTTTGAACCCCCCTCCACCTCCGAGTATAGTAGTGCACACCCCCCGCTAACTTTCGAATTTGGTTATCTCTCTCGCTTCATCTTGTTTTCTCGAGGGGAGGGGGGGTTTCATCATACATCACTGGTAAACAACGTCGAGTTACACAGGTGTAATGGAGTGATGACGCAGCAAACTCATCAACACCCTCAATTAACTCGAACGATGAATTAGCAGGATTAAGCAGCAGCAGCTAACATAGTCAATGGCCCAAACAAACTCTTAATTAGACGGAAATTCGATTTAAAATTTTTGCGGGGTTTTAGAAAATGAATGAAAATCGGATTTCAATAGAATTTTCGGTTGACAAATAATTCGCTCTTTTCTTCTTCCTCCATTCGAAATAAATGGTCAATGCGTTTTACGAACCAATTTGCCAAAAATAAAAGCATCCCCCCCCCCCCCCCCCCACCCACCCACCTACCTACCCTTCCCTCCCCCCCCCCCCCCCACCCATCTCTTTCTATCTATCTCGGTTTAAGGGAAAAGCGATGATGACCTTTTTATTAACCTCTTTCAAACAGCTTTAAAATGTATTTAACTCCTTTGATTTTACTCGTAATTAATGTCGTTGTTCGTGAAAAAGCGACTTTAGCTGTTAATATAGTTCAACCTGTTTAAGGCGGAAACTTGTATAATGCGGAAACGGAAATGCATTTTGAGCACTGCTTAAGCTCAAATTTAATGATAATAAGTTTAAATAATCTTAAGCTTAAACTCATGCATTTAAATTTAAACCTGCAAAATAATTGTTTAAGCTCAATGTAAATCTTAAGTTTAAGCTCAATGTAAATCTAAGTTTAAGCACAAAGTAAATCTAAGTTTAAGCTCAATGTAAATCTAAGTTTAAGCACAAAATAAATATAAGTTAAAGCTCAAAATAAATCCAAGTTTAAGCTCAAAATAAATCTAAGGTTTAAGCTCAAACTAAATCTTAGTTTAAGCTCAAAGTAAATCTAAGTTTAAGCTCAAAATACATCTTAGTTTAAGCTCAAACTAAATCTAACTTTAAACTCAAAGTAAATTCAAGTTTCAGCTCAAAATAAATCCTAAGTTAAAGCTAAAAATAAATCTAAGTTTCAGCTCAAAGTAAATCTAAATTAAAGCTCAAAATAAATCCAAGTTTAAGCTCAAAATAAATTCAAGTTTAAGCTCTACAAAATGCAAGTTTAAGCTTAAAAAAAGGCATCAAAACTCCAAAAAAAAAAAAAAAATCTCCATAAGTTTAACATAAGAAAAAATAAACTTTGCTTTTTAATAAGAAAAAAATAATGTTGGGTGCAGAAAATGTTTTTCTAGTCGTTGCGCATGCTCAGTATAGCTATAGCTACTGCTAGTGAGTGTCCATCTGCTCAAACATTCTTTTCGGGTAATTATTTCTATTTAATTTTTGCGTCGGGGGGTTAGATGGGGGGCTGTATATTATACTAATAATGTAAATTCTGGTTGAACCGGTTAACGCGAGATTTATTTAACTAAGCGATAACACGCGGTCGGTCGCCATACTCTTTTTTTTCTTTCTTTTCTTTATTACTATTATTTCTTATCTTATTAAGAAAGCAAAAATGTGAGCTGTTATATTAGCGTGATATTTAATTACCTTATAATTTATTCAAACATTTTTCGTCTCAAAAAGAAACACACACACACAAAAAAATAAATATATAATGTTCATTGAAGCGTGTATCGCGTGTCATCTCTCCTCTGCTGCTGTTACAGGGAGCGCAACCCCAAAGAAAAAAAAACACCCACCAAACTACCAAAAAAAAAAAAATTAAGTATTAAATTTGAAGAACGAAAAAATGTCGATATAACGAACTTTTTTTAAGGTTATCTTAAAGGTTATCTTAAGGTACAAAGCGAGTTAAGTTTGGCTAGAAATGCGATTCAAAATGAGTCTCATTAAGCTCGGAATGAATCTAGTTTTAAGTTCAAAAAGTCAGCTTACTTATGGTAAAGTTAGACTGGATAAGCTCGACTTACAATGAATCTAAAAAGGTGCAGAAAACTTCTAATGTTAGATTTCGTTATATCGACATTTGATGCTAAGTGAATGAAAAAAAATGAGAGAAGAAGAAGAAGACGAAAATAAGTAAAGGAGTTATTAAAAAGTTGGAAGCTCCCCTTAAGTGACCCCTCCTTGTCCTCGGGCGAGAATAGTTGTGGGGGGGGGGGGGGGGGGGGGGGGGGGGGGGGGGGGGGGGGGGGGGGGGGGG
>JAQGAZ010001951.1:0-22286 GCA_034692225.1 Polydesmus complanatus | reverse complement strand
TTGACTAACAAGGGGTGACATTATGGCCTTTCAAGACTCTCTGTCTTCCCCGCTGTCCATTGGACAGTAAAAATTGAAAATTTCAAATTTCAAATTTCAACATGAGCTAAGATAACATTTGGTAAAGTCACACACTGGAATTTGATACACTGCTGACATTTATGCCTAATGTAATATGGTTTTTGATTAATAATTGGCCTACAATTGGGGCGTGCTGTCCCATCTACAAAACCAACCACATTTGGCATACAACTACTTTCCCCTTAGATTAACTTAAATAATTTTTAAAAACATTTACTTTTATCTGTAATATAAGCTTATAAGTGATACTTTGTAACCTACATCTGCATACAATTGCGTATGATCTTTATTGAGCCATAATACATTGGTGTCACTCAATAAATCAAATTTAGAAACCACAAACTCAAGCATTTTGTAAAAAATATGACACAAAGATGTTTTATCTCTATTAAAATTTGGTATAATATCGAACCAATGATTAGGAGTTGAAAATTGTCATAATATTAATATTAATATTAATATTAAAACATTTTTATTATACCATCTAAATATTCATTTTTATTTTTGTACCTGTGAACTTGTGGCCAGAGCTCAAGTGTAATGTTTCAGAAAGGCCTATTGAGTCATATTTTAAAATCCTTTTTTTTCAAAGTGGAAATTATTTTTAAATTGATATTCATTAAAGATGTTTATATAGAAAACACTTCTTCTGTGAAAAGACCTAGAAATTGGTATTCTTTAAAAATTTAATAGCTAACAATATATGTTAAAATCGATAAAAAATATTTACTACAATTTTAATTTTATTTTTTAATTACCAGTAAAATTGGTTACCAGTTGCCAGAGTTTATGAGAAAGCGGAAGCTCAGCTTCAGTCTCACAATTTAAACCTTATAATTGTCTTTTATTTTGAAGTGCCATTGTCTTCATATAGTTTGTCAATTTCCAAACATTCAATCATTTTTCACAGTTGCAACTTGAAATTATTTTAAAAGTATCAAAATTGTATAACTAAATAGAAATAAATAATCTAGTTTATTTATTTATATATAATCATACTTTTAAAAGTTTAAAATTGGACATTTACTTTATTTTTATTTATGTCTTGACCATTGGCTGCAGCTACTTTTTAGCTTCGACTTTTTTCCTGTTTTTTCTTCATTTCAAGATCATTTTTTTTTCCAAATGTTTGATTTTTGCTAGGAATTTGTTTCTCATTTCATTTATAGTTTCATGAAACTTTTTTTCTATCTCCATCTCTGAAAGTAACTCACATTTTTTTTGCAAATCCAATATTACTTTTTTTGCCTTTTCACTGAAATTCAAGTCGTCATCTAAGATAAAAAAATATTAATAACCCACTCATCAAAATAATCATACTATCAAATGTTTCAATTATGAAATGGGTAAAATTAAAATAGAAACTAATAAGAAATTACAAAAGTCATGTTGCTGATTAATATTTAAATGGGTGGAGCTACTCAACTCACTCTGATTTAGGAAGTAGTTTGTAGATTGATACAATTTTCACTAGCTGAGTAAGTAGCAGGGCGAATTGATTAAAAGAAAGAAAAACCAAGATAACCTGGATTTTTCTTCTTATATTCTAAATAATTGTATTTAGATAATGATAATGCTTGTCCAGATTGCAATTTTTTTAAAATATGGCCACCAATTTTTAAAATTTTAGAAATCATCGTTTTTGATGGAAATGACAAAAAAAAAATTGCAATTTGTCTCCCTGTTTCAATAAGATTTATATATTGTATGGCATATATTCTGTCATGTTTTTTTAGAACCCTAAAATCCCTGTCACATTAAAGAAAAGAGTGTCCACATATTGGGATAAATTAGTATATCCCATCAAAACGTCAATTTACTGTTAAAGACATTAAGAACTTCACCACTGTTTGGTTTTTATTCTGCCCACTACAGCCATTATTAAAAACATAATTTTTTAACATTGTGTGGCATTTTTTTATATAATTATTAAGAAATGAGCAAACTTCATTAGGTCTATGTTTGACCACTCCATTTGGAAAATGTGTAGAATGTTACCATATTAGTTTTTAGATCATGTATTTCAAAAACATATAGCAAAATTTTTCTTAAGTAAAACATTTCTTGCACTGGAGTTGCTGGAAGTTGTAGATTTTGCATGTAATCAAATGCAATGCCTGCACAATCCTCTTCAATCTTACAAAGTTTTGTAATTTCTTTAAGCTTTTGGTAAAGGTTTGCCTTTCATTATCATTAGTATGAGCTTTGCAGTTGCAACTTTTTTTGCCGAATTATTTAAAATATTAGATTTTATATTGACCCACAGATCTTTACATGTTGAGCAGACATCTATTTGAGGCTTTCCAAATCTATAACTAAATTTATCATTAAAATGTTTGAGATAAAAATCATTTACTCGTATAATATTACTATGAGGATTTTCTTTGCAATAAAAATCACCACATTATTTTAACAGTTAAACTTGAACTTACTTTTTACATTATCATAATATGCTAACAGTTTTTTAATTTTATATTGTCTAACCAGCACCATATGTAATTTTGTTTCTCCGATTTAAGTGCTTTACTCTCATCAATTGGTGATTTGCTTTCTATTGTTAAGGTAGTGAGTCAAAAAGATAACTTTTTCAGATATTGAATAAAGCTGCAAAAAGCATTTCTGCAGACTTTAACTCCTTGAAAACTGCTCATAATATGATAATGAAGTGTTCCTATTTTAGGTTTGACATGCTCTTCTTTTGATAGTCTTTGTCTTTTAATTGGCTGATAGTCATTTAACCCCATTAGAAATGTGTCCTGTTGCTTTTATAGTGGTGATAATATGGACTGTTTGTTTATGTCTGTGAAGGTTTTTGGGCACTGTATTTTACAACTAAAATAATAATACAGTGCTTGTGATGCATGCATTTCTATTAATCTAAACTAATCAAATTTAAACTTTCCCACAACAAGTATTTACATTCTCTTTCTTTTCTATCAAAACACCTGCTGTACTGACATAATTATGCTGATCTTGACAACTTTGCAAGCTTTCTAATTTTATTTTTGTACTGTTCTACACATTTAATCCTTTTTTTTGTGTGTGGAAACATATTTTCGTCATTTTCAAAACTTAACATTATTTAAATAAAGTAATGAAAAATAGAAAGACTAGAGCTTTAAACTGCTGTAAACCAAGTACGAGGGTGATGCTATTATTACCATGGTAACCAAAGCCACCAGTTTCAGTTGAGTTAATGAAAGAATCTTGACCTGGATTTGTTTCTGTATGGGAAATTAAAGGAAATTTCTTTTAAATCAAATGTTTTGATTTTTCACTCTCTTAAGCTCTTGTTTTTTCAAATTTTCGTTTGAGGTCACGTTGTTATTGAAAACTGACCAAAACTTGTTTACTGCCCTTTTCTCACACTAGGTAGTAGAGGGCAAGTTTTGTAACTGAACTTTTAAAAGAAAAAGTTTAGAAGTGTGAAGATCACTTTTTATTTTGTTGTGTATTTTCCTTTTATTTCGTGGTTTTGAATTAAAAAGTGTTTTTTTATTTTAACTAAGTGCCTCGTGTGTTAAACTATTTTTTGTGCTTTGGTAGAAAATAAATTGGTGAATTTATTTTTTTTGATCCTCATCTTGTTCCACACTGCCCATCACTTTCCCATCACTTCCCATCACTTGCCCATCATCATCCGGCCCTTATCTAACATAAATATAGTCTCTATTTAAGAATAGAGCAGCCATTTACTTTTATAAGTCCAATAAGGGTCATTTAATTAAATAATTTCATGTGGGGGTTGTTTGAAGTTTCTGCCAAATTTTCACCTTACTGCCACAGTTTTCTTCTGCAAAATGATGGAAACTCTTGCCCCTCAAAAATACATGTTTTGAAATTTTTTACTAATTTAATTTTTTTACCATAAAATTGGCCTTGAAAAGCTGCATAAATTGCATCAAAAACCCAAAATGGTAGAAAATTTAGTTATTTCCTTCTACAATGTTATGATTCAATTACATTGATACCAATAACAAAATTTTTATTGTTTAAAAATTTAACCTAATATGCTATTTGGAAAAACAAAATTAATTTTAATTTCTATAAATTCTCTTCTATTTCAAACCTATTTTAAGAATACAATTTTTCACTTAAAAATCCTGAAAGCAACAATGAAGATAATTATTGCTGTTTGGCTGTTGTGAGTATGATAGTGTAAAACTATTTAGAAATAAATTTTATTCTTTTTTTAATAAATCATTTTCCTTTAAGCTTTACATAAAATTCAGATGAAATAGAATAGCTATTAGTGGTTTAATTCTGGTTTACTCGTAATTTTAGTTTAGTTTAGCTTTAATTATGGTTTAATTTTCTGCAGTTTAGCATTGCTTATACCAGCCTACTGATATATTCATTATCTTCACTTTATTAATTATTTTAATTGCATCCAATCATTAACTTAATAGCTAATTTTCTTTACTACTCATATTAAATTTATTTATAAACATCTTTATAAAATTAAAGATTAAAACTTTACATAAGCATTTATTTTAATGCATCAACCTTTAATTTTACCTATATTTAACTTCTTTTAATGTATAAAGATAAGACTACCTTCAACTAAAATTACTTATTGATTTACAAACACTTAAAAATATTTTATTAAATGCCTTTATAAAAAATCAACTACATGGTTGAAAAATTTACTATTGCCTGCAAAAAAAATTTCATTGCAATCAATTCATAGCCGTTTTTAGAGTAATTGAAGAAAAAAAAATTACACTATAATTCTTTATTAGGTTTTATTAATTAACAAATATTTTATTTGTTTATCTATATATTTTTTAGGTTTGAGAGTAGCTGACAAGTACATCGAATTTGATTTCAAGAATTATGCTGTTAAAGAAGGGTATCAAAATTTCAAAGCTACAAAAGGATGGGTTAATTGATTCAAATCAAGGTTTGACTATGTCTCACGTTAGCATACAACCTCAAGAGCATTTGCAGAAGATGCAAATGCAGTGGTTTTAGCATTTATCCATGACATTCAGCAATTTATTTAATCAAAAAATATTTAATTAAAAAATATTTTTAATTTAGATTAATTGCCATGGTATTATGAACCAGAAGCTGATTCCAAAGGATCTTGTCAAGTATTGTTAAAAAAGCATCATCTAGTCATAAAAGATTTACAGCCACTTTCAAACTATTAGCAGATGGGAAAATGAAAAAGCCATTTTTAAAACTCAAAAATAAGCTAAAAGTTAATGCAAATGTTTTTGTTGCATTAAACCAAACTGGTATGTAGAGTGAAGCTACATTAGAAGAATACATAAAGGAATTTATTTTAAAATGGCTGAAAACGTCTTTACAACAAGATCTAGTTTTACTTATCATTGCCCATTATGGCACTCATGTAAACTTAGTTGAAAGCAAAAAATATGAAAAGTACAACATTTTTATTGAATTAATTCTTGCTAGAATGACCTCATTGTTACTGCCACTTAATGTTTGCATTAACAAATCATTTCATTCAAATTGCAAAGAAAACTATAATAAGTATTTCTAAGATGCTTTACAGAATCCCAAAATGATAACTAAAAATGGAAATCCAAAGCCACCATCAGATGAAGATGCAACAAATTGGGTGTTTGTGGAATTCCATTAGAAGGTTTCAACCCTGAAACTTTTCATGAACCTCTAAAAATGCTTTGTATTGAAAAAATCAGCAGTGAGTACCTTCCAGAAGGCTCAGATGAATATTGTTTGCAAGTTTTTATAACAATATTCATCTATCAAAGCTTGAATCAGCTTTTTTCAAAAGTTGGCTACCAAGTTATGTTCTTAAAGTTGTTCAATATACTTGTATAAAAAATCATTGGCCAACAATAATAATTGACAGTGAAAATAGATTAAAAATTTAAAAGGGGAGATTTTGTCTGTTGCAGAAATTAATGTAGTGAGCCACCTTGAATCAATGAAATTTATCATTACTGAATATAACAATCAAAACCTAAAGATTAATGAAATTACTTATGATGCTAAAAACTCACAACAAATGATGGAACTTGTGAAATGAGGTGATTTATTTGGAACCAAAATTAATGAAGCAGAAATTATTTAACCTTGTTATTTTTTCAAATTGGATTAAGCATGTTGTTAAATTTAAAACAAATGTTACACAGTGGTATACAAATGGAGGCCGTGACTTTTATTCGAATCTAAAACTTATTTTTAATTACTTTACTTTAATTAAATCCAGTGGTCGTATAGTTAAATTATATTTTATATATACTGGTGCATTTATCAGCATGTAAATAATCATGATAATAATGATTTCCAATATCAGTACTTGAAATGCCTCTTATTTACCTGGCTGTGAAAACAGCCAAGTTAATAGTACACTAGTATGTTGCATCGGCCAATGTAATAAGCGTCTAGATGGCAATGCGCGGGTAGCAGATCATGAACAGCAGCGATTGTAAAAAGGTGCTGTGAACCATCTTAGTTAAAATCAATCAGGTATATTATGATCATTCCCTGTTGTTTCAGGAGTGTTGGAAGTTAGCCCTTTAGCTGGGACCAACTAGATAATGTTGGGTTTTTCAACAGCCTATTTGAAACTAAAGATGAGGATTTTATGAAACTGATTCTTAACAAAGCGCCTTCGCATCAAATATTATCACTATGAGAATCAATCAGTGCAGGATGGTCATTTGTCCCTGAGGATTGCCTTATAATTGAAAAAAAGTTTTCAATTCTGTCTTGGCTGAGATTAGTAGTTAAAAAATAACTGAAATTAGCTTGTGATGTCAAGTACTCAATCAGTGAAAGAATAACACAAAGTAACACAAATTCCGATAGCTGTAACATTAGAAAACTTCTCCCATTTGTCCAAGTAAGCAAAAAATCTTTTAAGAATTTTGTATTTTCTGATTGATTTCACAAACCACTTATACGAATTCTTGATGTCATAATGTTAATAAGCTTTGCTACTTTTTTGACAAAATTCAAAGTCTAGTAATGTCACCACATGTCTTTTTTTAGGTCATCCTTGTACAAAAGGAGGCCTTTTAGAACTTCATCACTGAAAATTTTAAATGCCAAGTTGACTCTCATTTACTCAAATAAATTAGGATCTAGATGTGCTCTAGTGATGTGTGGCATAACCTTTAAAGTTACACAGTTAATGTCTTTTTTCCAAGCCTCTTTAATGTGTTTTATTGAAACGTGGCCTTCTGGGGTTGTTATTCCAGTATCCATAAAAACATTCCGCAAACGTTTACCGTATTACCTCGCCTATAGCTGCCGGCCGGTATATTTGAAAGGCCGGTAAATTCGAAAAAAACATTTAAAAAAAACCAAACTGAAAAAAATAAAAAATCTCACTTTTTTCTCTTCATTTACGTTTTTTAATCTGCAAAAACATGTTTTCAATTTTAAAACAATAGTGTTTCCCCCTCTTTTTAATCGCTCTGACTTTCTTTCATTGTTTTATTAAAGCTTTCAAAAAACCAAAACTGAGCGGTTTTGGCAAAATGTTCATACAAGGAAATAATTATAGCTGCCGGCCGGTATATAATCGAATGTAACAGCCGGCCGGTATATTCGAGTAAATTCATATAGTTTAAATTTTGTGAAAACAAGCCTTTTTCAATTATAACGGCCAGCAGCTATAGGCGAGGTAATACGGTATTTAAGTGTGGAAATCTGAAATGAAATGCAGTTTGTGGCTTGTGTCTACTGGATCTACACAGCAAACATTACCTGCAGAGCCTACAACATGAGATAAATATAAATCCATATAGGCCTACTGAATAATATCAAATTAGTTACAGTTTGTAATTTTAGATATGTTTACCATTTATTCCAAATTTCCTCCACTTGCTTCGGTTCCAACTGGCTGCATCACAGGTAATGAAATCGACAAATAGTCCTGACTGCTCTGCTAAAATGGTTGCCTCAATAATTATTTGCACCAGTATGTCAGCCTTCACATTATGTCTAGAGACAAAAACTCCAAGAATTTGGCTCCATTGGCCTTGGAAAATTAAAGAATCATTAATACATTTGTATTTTTTTTATCTTTTAACAATTAGGAATGTTAATAGTTACCTTCAAATAGCTGAAACATAACAACAAATCCATGATCACAAATTTCTGTATTTTTAGTACCAATAGTGAATTGCCCTAAATCAACAATTCTATCAGTTGGCACTGTCAGGTGTTTCGAAAGTTTTATTTTGTCAAATAATAATCCACCACGTCTGGCAAAAATGTCCATGTTTTGTGTTTTGATTGATAAGGTGGAAAAGATTCGTGGATTAAACCCAAAGCCACTTTTGTAGCCATCCAAATATTTATGAAGGCATTTGTCACTTGGGAGTACAACTAATTGTTGTGTTCGTAAATAATTGTAAAGCCTAGGACTCCTCATTCAGATTAAGATACACTCCAGTATCCATTCTTTTTCATATAACATGCCTTTTGTTGCCTTTCTCGCTGCAGATTTAAAACATGTTTCCACCATCATCCTTTGCTTTTTTGGTAATTTACTATAGTCCAGTCAAATTAGATCAAAAACAGTATGGACACCCGGAATAATTTATAAAAAGCTAGATTTTTGCACACACCTTTACCTTGACGATATAAATACACCCTAAAACGTCTAGAAAAAATTTTTCACTGCGTGTCCAAATTTTAAAGGGTCAAAGGTCACCAATATCAGTTTTCCGCTAATAACTCGGCTACTACGCACCGTACGCTAATGACAACTATAATGAAAGTTATAGAGGAAGTCATTCTCTATAAAATGAGCGTTATGCAATTTGTTTGTCTGACTAACCGTTTTCGGAATAAAGCGCTGAAAAGGAGTATAAGTGTACAAAATACGTTGTGTTGTTCTTCCCATAGGATTAACATGCGAAAAAAGTGTGAGTTGTTACCCATTGACAAAATGGGAAATTCATTATTAAAATATTTGAATTTGTCATTAAATCATTAAGAATATATTCAAAAAATGGTGTATAAAAAAAAATTCTATCGGAATAGTATAAAGCATAAAAAAGCCCCAGCAAACTGCCCACTGTTTTGGATGAGTTTGATGCTCAATCCACAATTCACCCTGGGGACCCCTTCGGGTTTTTATAATATTTTGATGGACTTTTTTTTTTCTACACACCATTTTTTGAATATATCTTAAATAATTTAATGCTAATTTTTAGTTTAATTTAAGCGATTAATTTGTCATTTAGTTAAAATACATGTTGTCCTATGGGACGTATGGCACAACCAATTTTTTCAACTTGTACCCCTTCTCAGGGCTTTATTCCAAAAACGGTTCGTCTGACGATCAAATTGCATAACACTACTTTTATGAGAAATTACGTCCTCTATAACTTTTATTGTAGTTGTCATTAGCGTACGGTGCGTAGTAGCCGAGTTATTAGCGGAAAACTGATATAGGTGACCTTTGACCCTTTAAAATTTGGACACGCAGCCAAAAAAATTTTCTAGACTTTTTAGGCTTTATTTATAACGTCGAAATAAAGGTGTGTGCAAAAATCTAGCTTCTTATAAATTTATATGGGTGTCCAACCCTAATTTGACTGGACTACTAAGATTATTCTCAAGTGCTTGTTTTAAATCCCTTTCATTTTCCAGCTTCATTTGCTTTACAGTTTGTTAGGTTTTAAGCTGTACTCATTTTGTTTCCTGTGATTTTTGGACTGTGTAACGTAACTTTAGTAATTTGCATTTATGCACCTCTGTTTGCAACTTTTTCCTGGAATTCTGCTTCCATGCCAAAGCTCGTAGATACTTGTAGTGTAAACACAGTTTTTCTTTGGAGATGAGCATGCAATTTTTGAAATAGTAAGCACTGTCAAATTCCAAGTACTTCACTCTACCACTTGGTTGAATTTTGCATCTATCACAGATTATTAAATTGTCCGCCCATATCAATAATTCCTTAAGTTCTTCAGTACCGTAGTTGTAATTGTTGTGGTGGATTCCACTATACCATGGACAAATGTTGTACAAACAGCACTTCCATTGAATTGCTGAACAACTTGTACAAGCTTACTAACTGTAAGTGTGCTGTAAGTCTTCTGCATTTTTAAATTTACAACAGCTATAATGAAAAGTGTTTGGCAAACTTGATACATTAAAACTTGATCACATTTTTGGCAATTCAAGCAAATGGTACAAATTAACTACATTAGTAGCCAATCTCTAACTTTTCCTGTGTATTTTTTTGCACTTCTTCTGTCATATCTTGTGTATTTTTGCATGCTTTGCATCTTTTCTTAGGTGCAGGTTGGTCACTTAAATTTCGTTCTTTGCGCTTCTTTGGCATACATTTATTAAAATATTCTGGAGCACCAGAAAAAAGTGTTGGCACAGCATCATCTGTCAGTTTTGGTGTCCCATGTGAAATTTCAACAACTTTACCATTGATAGTGTGCTTATAAGAGTGTTCAATGTAACATTGTTCAAAGTGCAAGTCGCAAACAACACAGTTTTTTGTTAATCTTAAATCATTCCGTTTTATATTGCATTCCCAATCACTCAGTCGTTTTGGGTCCCCAGGAGCTTTAAATATTGACACTTTAATATTAGATGATTTATATCCACTAGTACAATTTGGAACAAAACACTTGGAATTCCGTTTTTGTTTATTTGCAGCATTATAATTTATAGACTTGAATCCAGCACTAGCGCCTACAGTTAACCAAATAACTTTTTTAAATTATGTCATGCAAATAAAAACACTCGAAATCATTTCCAAACCTTAGATTGAAAATAAATTAACATTTAATTATGTTTAAAAATAAATAATCCGCCACCGTTTAATCGCAAATTAGCATTAAAAATCGAACGTTAATGCCAATGTAAATCCGGAATGATCGAGCTCGAGATAAAAGAGGAAAATATTTAGGGATTTTCTGGATTTTTTTATTTTATCTGGTTACACTTTCCAACAGTCGTACACGTACAGTACAAAAATGGATTTACAAGTTTGCATGCATTTGAATATTTTCTTGGTCAGTGTATTTTTGAGGATAGTGTTTTGATCGCATTTGATCATTGTGTTTTTGATAATAATTAATGGGAGAAGACTGTTCGAAGAATTAAATGCGTTCGTGGTTGAGGCGGCATTCCGCTCGCTGCTGCCTCCACACTCGATCTCGGTCGCTGCTACCAGTCGATTGCGATTGAATTTGTTACAATGTGGCCCGTGGGCACTAATTTATTTTGACAAATAAAGTTATAGTTTGTATAAAGATTGGTTAATATAATATTTATTATAATGTTTAGTATTTCCGAGTGAGTAATATTATGCCAATTCTTGTTGCAGACGTACGTACCATAATGTAATGTAGATTACCGATCACTTGATTCGCTTCGAATTAAATTAATTTTGCCACCAACCAATATCTCATAAGACAAAATATATGGGCTAACTTATAAAATTAAATAAAAACAACATTTTTTAACTATCCTAAAAAAATTAAATTTTTACTGAAGCGTATGATGTTGAAAAAGTTTTTAAATACAGTACCATCTGGTATTCCATATGGTATTCCATCTGGTCTTCTACCAGCTATGTGAGCAAATTAAAAGCAGCAGAAAAATCCAGTTTTTTGCTGTTTTTAGTAGTCACATGAGCTGAATTTGGTTTCATATTCGGCTACATTTTTACAAATCTTAGTTTTGCCGAAGTTGGGTTGGTGAACTGCAAATTAAGTTTTAAGCTAAAACTAACAAAATCGAAACTAACATAAACGAAAAAAGTCAGCCTCGTTGGCGCTCTCGGGCCTAAATGTAACTGAGAGAAAAGCAAAATCAGCTTAAATTACGTCGATGTCAATAGTATGAAGTTAATTTTCTATTTAAAAAAAGTGTTACAGCGAATTGTTAAAAGTTTAACCTTTTTTTTTTTTAAAAAAAAATTGAAAATGATTTAAAAATAAAAATATTGTGATTTTAATTCAATTTATAAAAGCAACACTTTTATTTCCAAACAAAAATAAATTCACATTTTAAAAACAATACAGTAATCTTATTTTTTAAAGATAATAAAAGTTAAATTTTTAATCGTTTTTTGCATTTTGTTTAAAAAAAATGTTGAGGTTAAAGGATTTTTAAACGGCGAAATGTAAAGTTTTTTTGTTAGGTTCTTGTAATAATACAAACGTTGAAGCATTTATTTTTGGTTTATTTTATTAATGCGATATTGAAAGCTTGTACATAAAAAAAATGTCAAAAGCTCCACCTCTCTCCACTATTTTGTTGATAAAAATAAAGAATGCCGCTTAAAAAAATAACATTGACTGGATTTTTTTATTTTATTATCCTAGTAATTAAAAAAGAATAATATTTAGAATAATAAACTAATAATATATATCAAAATAAATTAAAACGTCTGTATAAAGCAATGTTTGCCGTAGGCGCACCTTATAAACTGAGAATGGATTACGATAGCAGCACCCTCCGTGGCTGGGGTCAGCGGACGACTCACTTTTTTTGGCTCGAATGCTACACTAGTGAGTTCTAGCCATTATAATACAATGTACTGTAGCAAGGTATATAGACTTTAAGGTAGCCTCGATCTTTTAGACACCGAACGTTCATTGGCTGATTTTGCTACAGAAGTAAAAAATATAAAAAGCGACGATCAATATTGGACAGAATTAAACAATTTATTTCAACGAGTGACTCCAAGACGATCAAGTGAAATTACGTATGGTAATCCTTGGTGGATCAATGAGCTCAATACTTTACGAGATGAAAATCGCGCCGCTTGGCACATCTACTATTCTACGTTAACTCAAGACGACCGTTTAAAATTTAAAAAAGCTCACTCAAAATAAAAGAATAAAATTAAAAAGGCAAAATCAAATTATTTTTCGACAGGACATGTTAAAATAACGCAAGATATGTGGCAATTCTACAAGGGCAGGTTTCCAAAAAAACTCCCTCTGCCACCAGATAAAGTAGAGGTCAATGACCTCGTTACGCATTTTGCAAAAATTAGTACTCAGGAAGTGGCATCGATCATTGAAGCTCCAATTAAAACGGAGGAAGTAATTTGTCCTGAGTCATCTAATATTTCTGATTCAAAACTCAAAATTCCATACATCAACTTTGGTGATCTACAAGGCATGATTTCTAACCTGAGGAACGCTGCAGCACCAGGTATATCAAACCTAACTGCTCGACATTTCAAAACTTTACCTACAAGTGCAGTGCGAGTGCTGGCTAGCCAGTATAATCGGATAATTGCGCGAAATACCTTCCCTTTATTGTGGAAGAAAGGTATGATTACCCCCGTTTTTTTAAAAAAAAGACGAGGGGATGATGCAAATAATTATCAACCCATTACATTATTAAACATTGAAAGCAGACTATTCGAGACACACATTGAAAATACGCTTCACAGACAGATTGAAGATAAGACTTTTACCGGACAACCAATTTGGTTTTCGTATGAAGTGATCCTGCATGGATCACATTGAAAAACTTACGGACAAAATGTATACTGCGTTGGACAAAAATCTAGTGCCAGTTGTGTTGCAACTTGATATCGAAAAAGCATTCGATTCATTGCCTCACAAAACAATTATTGAGCAATTCAAACAATTACAGTTACAATCAAATAATTTAATCTTGTTAAAGTCTTTTCTTACAGATCGGCAGATTGTAGTTTGAGGGTCTAAGGGAATGTCGGATTGGCGCTTCATTTCGAGGGGTGTTCCGTAGGGCTCTCCTATGTCTCCGTTACTCTATATTACCTCAACAAGAGAAATCGCGCTACTGAATCTACACAGAATAATGTATATTTTCGCAGATGATGTAACTCTGCTGTATAGAGTTACCTCAATCGACGATCTTAGAAATCAGGTTGCAGCGGACCTTCGGTTGCTGTGTGATTTCCTTCATCATCTGGGTCTTAAAATAAACATATCTAAAACCGGTTTGTGCACTTTCGGTTCTTCTCCGTTGGCGTATATAATAAATAACAGCCAGTTTGAAGCTGTACAACAGATTTTCGACTCATCATCAACTGTTAAAATACTTGGTGTTTTTTTTGATCAAAAATTGTCAGTTAAAGCGCATCACAAGAATTTATGTGCGCGTATACTTAATTTTGTACCCATATTTAAAAGGTTAAAACGTTTGGTAATGACTTTAGAAAGAATTAGGCTCTTTCAGGTCATTATATTATCGCAACTTAACTACTGTCCGTTGATATGGATCCCTCGATGCCAGTCTCATCTCGATGAGATAGTGAAATGCGTTAATAAAGTTTTCCAAGTGACCTTTTTTGTGCCTTTTAGAGAGCATATCACTCCTTTTTATGATAAATGAGGGGTCTAAAACCAAAACCGGCAATCTCCACTTTTTTGAGAAAATGACTTGAAATAGCCATTTTATTAATAAGTGTAATTGGGATACGAAAATGTTGTCAAAATGTGACAAAACCGGTTAAATCCCTTTCAAATTGATAATACAAAACTGTGTTTAATTGCAAAAGTGGCAATCTCCACTGATCAGTGAGTTGCAAAAGTGGCTATCTCCAAAACGACCAATCACAAGCAAGTCTGAGATCACGTGGCCAGCTGTCTGCTTCTTCTATTCTTGAAGTTTGAATGCAGTACTGTTTCTGGCAATCTTTTTATACAATTACACGGTAATAATTAATTATTTACTTAATTATATTTTATTCTAGTATAAAATTAATGTAATTATTATTATATTATTAGCTATGGAATGCTATGCTGAGACAGTTTCCCCGTCAAAAAGCAGAAAAAAGAAAAGCCAACCGAACAAGTGGAAAAAAAATGCTGCAAAAGAGAATAGCGCTGGGAGCCTAGCGCACTCCTGTAATCCTAGTATTGGAAGCTGAGGTGAAGGGTGTAGTACGGACCGCGTTCGAGCCCGGAAACTACCTTCTCTTCTTTGACTAACAAGGGGTGACATTATGGCCTTTCAAGACTCTCTGTCTTCCCCGCTGTCCATTGGACAGTAAAAATTGACTAATTAAAAAAAAAAAAAAAGGTCAGTGTATTGCTAATCATGTTTAATAATATAAAATTAAATTAATTTAAACCTATGATTAAACAGAATGCTCATAACGATAATAATATAATATTTTCTGTTTAAAGGCATTCTCCAAAAGACCTTCCTGTTTACCCAAGCTGTGGTCATTCGTCAAAAGCATTTAAATGCATGCAGTTCACCATGGCAGATATTGCTGATTTCCATAAAAAGTTTTATGCTACTACAAATAAACTGCTTCAGGATGCATTTATTATAAGGTACATTAGAACTCCAGTATGCAAAAGAAAGCGGCCAAAAGACAAGTCCCGTAAAAAGAAAACAATTACTACAAAATGCCTAGTCAGAACGCGCCAAAAAATGCTAATTCCTGTTTGTCAAGCTTCGTTTTTAAAAATTTTGAACATAAGCAAACACCGATTGCAGTATATTGCCAAAAATTACCGTGCTACAGGCAACTCACCAAAAGAAAAAAGAGGAGGTGACTGGAAGAAAAAAAAGTTTCAAGCAAAAAAAGAATCCGTGGAAAAGTTTATAAAAAAGTTTAGGTGTGTTGAGGCACACTACACCAGAGCTTCAAGCATTCGAAAATATTTACCTTCTCACTTGAATATTAAAAAGATGTCAACTATGTATAATTCAGAAATGCAAAATTCGGAAATGGAAAATTTAATAGTTAAAGAGTGTTTTTTTAGGAAAGTGTTCAACACACATTTTAATTTAGGTTTTGGCACCCCGCGAACTGATGTGTGTTCTACATGTTTATCACTTGAAGAACAAATAAAACAAGCTGTTAACTCTGCAAAAAAAGATGAACTGATGATAAAAAAACGAGTTCATAAATTGAGAGCTAAAGCTTTCTACTCTTTTTTAAAAATGAAAAATAATGACATCTTAACATTTAGTTTTGACTGCCAAAAAAATCAAGTTTTGCCAAAAGTACCTGACCAGTCTGCTTATTATAGTAGGCAATTGTACATTTACAATTTATGCATAGTGAAAGGTTCTTCCAGGGATAAAAAAACCAAAGAAAACACCTTTATGTATATGTGGACAGAAGATGAATTTGCTAAGGGCTCTAATAAAATTGCCAGTGCTGTTGTTCATAGACTCAATAATACTGATTTTACTGGAATTAAAACACTTCGTTTAATGTGCGATGGATGTGGTGGCCAAAATAAAAATTGCATAATGATTTCTGCGTGCTGTAGATGGTTTTTGGATGCACCTAGAGCTTTAAAGTTTATTGAACTTATTTACCCTGTGACTGGACATTCTTTCTTGCCTAGTGATCGAGTGTTTGGGCGAATAGAAAATGAAGTAAAAAAATTAGAAGTAATAAACAGCCCTGAAGAATATAAACAAATTTTTAAAAAATATGGAAATGTCATTGAAATGGGTAGAGATTGTGAAGTACAAGACTGGAGAACCGAAGCCTATAAGATTTTAAGAAGTACAGCAAGTTGGCACTTCAAATTCAACGAATCAAAACGTTTCATCCTGAACAAAACAAAAAACAAAGAAAATGTTTTAATCAGAGGAGAGCCACATTATAGGTCAGATGTTTGCATGCCCAAAAGTATATGCAAAAAAGGTAAACACTTGCAAACGATGCAGCCAACACCAATAACAAAGGGTTCAGTTAAAGTGAATTTTTTAAAACTCAACGATGTCAACAAGCTTTTATTAAAGCATTTTGGAGAAGAATGGAAGAGCTTGGAGAGCCTAAAGTATTTTGTTGATGTATTGGAGCATAATAATTATTCAGGCACTACTACAACTGATAATGAAGAGGAAACAGCAATTATTGAGGAGCAACAGTTTGAAGAAACCAACATTTTAAAAATTTAAAATTTTAAGTTTTTTTTTAAATTACTACATTAACATTTTATATTGCTTTTAAAATGTTTTGATTTTAATTAAAAAAATGTGCCTAACTATTATCAATCTTGCTTAACAATAATTTTTTATTACAGCTCACGTTCCACCGTTTTGTGCCAAAAGTGGCAATCTCCACATATGTTATTAGCAAAACTGGCAATCTCCACGATTGAGAATCAAAACCGGCAATCTCCATTTTTAAATTCGTTTTTATTTTAATTTAGTAGTATTTTTAGGCATTTTCATCTGGCTAATGCAATAATAAAGAGATAAACTTTGCAAAAAAAGTTATTTTATCGATTAGCTTCATTTATTACGGACAGAGCAGAAATTTGCTTCTCCTGAAAAATTTGAAAAAGTGGAGATTGCCGGTTTTGGTTTTAGACCCCTCAAATATAACTTGATGCACCCTGAGCAGCACATTAAGAAACAAATCATCAATAGGATAGCATACAAAGTCAGATGCACAGACTTATTATCTATCATGCGAGCGGATGAGACTGGCATGCGTGTGAATCTGCGTAGTCAAACTATGGGTAACTTTAGAAAAATGTATAACCATAATTTATTTCCTATAGCTTTTGGAATTTAAAATCTATCACCGCAGAGGTTTTAAATGGTTTACCATGTATCATCAGAGATGAGATTATTAATTGTACGAAATGTAAAAATTTAAAGCGCATCACAAGAATTTGTGTGCGCGTATACTTAATTTTGTACCCATATTTAAAAGGTTAAAACGTTTGGTAACAACTTTAGAAAGAATTAGGCTCTTTCAGGCCATTATATTATCGCAACTTAACTACTGTCCGTTGATATGGATCCCTCGATGCCAGTCTCATCTTGATGAGATAGTGAAATGCGTTAATAAAGTTTTCCGAGTGACCTCTTTTGTGCCTTTTAGGGAGCATATCACTCCTTTTTATGATAAATATAACTTGATGCACCCTGAGCAGCACATTAAGAAACAAATCATCAATAGGATAGCATACAAAGTCAGATGCACAGACTTATTATCTATCATGCGAGCGGATGAGACTGGCATGCGTGTGAATCTGCGTAGTCAAACTATGGGTAACTTTAGAAAAATGTATAACCATAATTTATTTCCTATAGCTTTTGGAATTTAAAATCTATCACTGCAGAGGTTTTAAATGGTTTACCATGTATCATCAGAGATGAGATTATTAATTGTACGAAATGTAAAAATTTAAAACGGCCAAAGACTGTTAAATGCCAACACTTTAAAATTTATTTCCGGAATTATAATTTTTTTTTATTTATTTATTTTATTGGTGTTTACACCTATATACATTAATAATAATATCACAAGTCATCAGTAGGAAATCATCTAAAGTTAATAAACAATTGCGATAATTATACTTCGGCATATAGTAGACATTTGCGCGTCTATAAATGAATAAATACGGGACACGGAGAAGGTGCCCCGATTCTGCTAATTGGTATCAAGTTAGACTAAAATTAAATTTAGAATCTGAAATTAACTTAAGCCGAATAAAAAATTGATTGAGCAATAATTAACAATAGGTGCAGGCGGCAGAGGTTCCCGAAGGACATAATGCCGCCTTTTGATCATACTCAGGATAAAGTCGAGACCATAGTGCAAGACATTCAATATACATACATATGAGCAGAAAAAACAAAAAGTAACCTTTACTCTCTCGATCCAATCTGTAATAAATTATTTATTATAAATGTTATAAACATATACTACATAGTACAATATAAAGACAAATACAGTCAAAAATGTAGACAAAAAGAAAGGAGAGGAATACTTGGTAAAGTAAGTTGTTATAAGAAGAATGGAAATATATTTATTGTCTATCTGAAATTAAATCTAAATCAATAGTTAGAGTTAAAAACCAGGTTGCAAGGCATTGCCTGGATGGCTACACTTGTAAACGATAACAATGAGATTAATATTGGTTCCAAATTATCTTTAAACATCTTCAGGGTTGTTATAGGTATAGAGTATTTGCGGAGGAGGTAATTCCACAGTTTGCAACCAAAGTATTCCACACTGACCTTCATCAGTTCATTAACTAGTTGTGGTATTTGAACAAGATTTAATCTGGTTTGATGAGGCATTATTGTAATTGATTTAAATGTGTGGAGATTTTTAATGTGCTTATACATCAATACAGCGAGACGTTGTAAATATAATAACTCTGTTGAAAAGAATATATGTGGTATTCTTCCAAAAATAACATAAAACCTGTGAATCTGTATATCTAGTTTGTTGATTGTACCCTTAATGTTATTGCCCCAAATAACGACACAGTAAGATATGTGGGAGCGAATGAGGCCATTGTATAGATTCATTAATTGCCATTTTGACATAAGACTTGCCATTGAGCGAAAAAGCCATTTAATTCTCCTGCAGTAGGATTCAAGTTTGTTTACTTGAGAACACCAGGATAATTGAGAGGTAAATATGACTCCTAATAGTTTGAATTCTTTGACCAATTCAAGAGGATGATCATTTATTGTCAATGATAAGCCAAATTCTTCAGGAGTTGTATTTTTTGCATGTGCCAGTTCAAACAGCATGCCAACTGTTTTGGTGTCGCTAAGTATAAGGAAGTTAGAAGAACAGTATTCGGTCAATCTGTTTATATAATCCTGGGCTATTTTGTTTAATGTGCCTGAGGTTTCAGCCGCAAAAAGTGAAGTGTTATCATCAGCGAATATAGCTTGGTCAGTTAAGACTTCGTCTACAGTATCGTCACCATAGGTCATAGTGTCTATTATGTTACGTGGTACTGGTATGTCGGCGGTAAAGATATTAAACAATATAGGACCAATGTAGGTGCCCTGGGGCACTCCGATAGAGAGATTGCGTTGTTGTGATAGATAACCATTCAATTTGACCATTGTTGGACGATTCATTAGAAACTGTAACACAAGATTCGATAAACGCGGGCCTAACCCAGCTTGACGTAGTTTGATAATTAGAAGATCTGGCCAAACCATATCAAACGCGGCCGTAAAGTCTACAAAGATAGCTAATGGGCGTAATTTTTTGCTCAGTGCTTTAACGAATTGATTAACGCGTATCAGGGCGTCCTCTGTGGAGTGGTCAACTCTAAAACCGTATTGATATGGAGGTATCATTGAGACTTTGTCAGTAAACTCAACCATCTTGGATGATATAATCTGATCCATTATTCTTCCAAATGCTGTTGTTATAGTAATTGGTCTATAGTTTGCTACGTCATTTTTCTTGCCTTTATTCTTGTAGAGGGGTGTGATGACTCCTGTTTTCAGATAGCTTGGCATGGTTCCGTGTCTTAGAATTTTAGTAAATAAGTCTGCTATGATCGCGGGACATTTGGTACAGAACGCCTTGACTGCTTTCATATTGAAATCGCTTAATCCATAACTCGTTCGGTTTTTAATTTTTGGGCAAGCGCAGACTACATCTGAAATTTTTATACGATCGATATCAAACAAGTTAGAGTATGTACTATCCTTACCCTTAATTGTTGATTCTGGATCTTAGTTATTTGGAAGCAGATCGTTATATCGGGAGAAATGATCGACAAATACATCAGCCACCTCAGTGACATTAAGGGTACCATTTTGGTCTAAAAATTTTGTATTAATTGTTGTCTTGTGGATATGCCTAAATTCTTTTAATATTTGCCACAGTCTGGCCGTATCAACGCCAGCTTTGCGAAATAGGTTATTAAAATATTCGCACTTTGTTCGTCTGACAAGTTTCCTCATTTCAATATCAATAGATTTCCACGCTAATTTGGTTGTTGGGCTATCTGATAATTTGGCCTTTTTATAAAATTTAGAGCATTTATTCAAAAGAGACCTAACCTTTGGTGTCATCCAGCCTGTGCGGTAAGTTGGTTTTTGTTTTATGATGGGAAAAGATTCATTGTAATGAATTGCAAAAATATCCAGAAATGCCATCCATGCCTCTTCGGGGTCAAAGATATTTCTAATTGTCTCCCAGTCCACCGTCTCCATTGTTAAAATGAAGGACCTTATGTTGTCTTCAGAGAAGGCGCGTGGCTCTATGGTCGATTGGGGGCCCAGTGTTGGCCGAATTGGTCGCATGAAAGCCTCTATAATTGCTCCAATAATGTAATGGTCAGTTACAGCCCAATCTAATGTGTAAGAACGAGAAATTGTAACTCTTGCAGGGTCGAAATAAATATTATCAAGGCCATTATTGAAATCATTTGTACGGGATAATATAGCGAATGTGTAACTCTTACTTAGCATCAAATGGTGAAGCTCACTATTAAATCTGGTTTCCGTATTAAAGTCACCCATAATTATAAGGGAAGACCCGGATGGTACTGATTGTATTATGTTTCGAATATTCAAAAGAAATTCGTCAAGTGATGAGTCTGGTCCGATGGCCCGGTAAATATTCAGCAAGTAGATACCATTGATCAGTTTTACCAAGATATATTCTATGTGTGGGGTAACCTGCATCGAAATTTGCTCTGCAGCAAGTGCTGTGGAAATATAAAAGGCTACTCCCCCAGCTCGTCTATCCGTCCTTGCTATATGAAACAAGTCCATTCCCGGTATGTCCGGAAGTGATCTGTTCTCTGTTTCCCACGTTTCTTGGATAGCGAATGCTATTGGGATGGCGGATACCGATTGCATATATGCTAGTACCAGTTCCTCCTTTGAGAAAAAGGACTGGATATTGCCTGATAGAGCTAAGAAACCCAAGTCACTATTTTTTTAAAAATCTAGTAGTATTCTTTCTGATGAGAATAGTTCATTAAATGTAACGGATGAATGGTGTACATCCAATTCATGTTCCAAAATGTTCTTGTTGTTATCACACATTAATGTTGCCATAACGATAAAGTTATTGTGATCTGTACAAGTGATATGCAGGATTAACCTCAACGAGGAACAGAGAGTTATCGTAGTTAAAAAAGTTAAAAGTATGAGTAAGATACTCGTTACAAGTGTGCAGTATTAGCCTCAGCTAATGTTTTATCAATTATCAAAGATAGACAAAGTTTATAGTCTAGCAAGTTGTCGTAGTTAATGTAAAAAATATATATTAAGATATTTAACGTAAATTGAATTTATTATTAATTATCTCATCCAGGAGAAGTTTATATTATTATATATAATATACAGGGTGGAAGAAAAGTCTGAGTTTTATCGATTTTCCTTCTAAATTACGGCCGATATAAAAATTCTGCTAATGGGAGTGAAAAGGAATGTGGCCTGGCGCTATCCAATGGCGATGTCAAACTTGACCTTGAGGGTCATCTTCAAGGTCATTACATTTCTAACCATGAAACGGTGAA
>JAQGAZ010001950.1:0-22296 GCA_034692225.1 Polydesmus complanatus | reverse complement strand
TGATTTTTAAGTGCAGTTTTTAGTTTTTAGTGCATTGTTTTTAGCTTTAAATTTTTAGTTTTTAGTGCGTGATTTTTTAAGCGCAGATTTTAGTTTTTAGTGCGTAATTTTTAAGTGCAGACTTCAGGTTTTAGTGCATCGTTTTAGTCTCAAGTGTTGAGATGGTATTTTGTCAACTTTTTACTCGTTTGTTTAGTTGTCTCACTTAACCCTTTGAGGTTGTGAAACCCGGCCGGTGTTAAGTGGGCGGTCTAAGGTCACCTTCGCCTATTCAAATGTTTGGAGGGGGTTCCCTTCTCTCTCTCTTCTTGTTCCTTTGCACCGGGCTAAGTGGGAACCGGAGTGGTTGGTGCAGTGTGACCAGACCGAAGTGGAAAAGTACCGGATTTCTCGCTTTCCGTAATAGAATCACTTTCGGCGTTGCATAACTTTTTAACTGTGTTTTATAATATAACGGGTTTTTTTTCTTCTTCTTATGGAATAAAAAACAAAACATCGTAATAATAGCCTTAGGTTGCGCAACTCCTCTATGGCGAATTCACTCGCAAAATGTATACATTCATCAATGTATGTGGCTTCTATATGAAAGGGAGAATTTTATTGATGGATTTATATTTTGTTTTTCTGTTTATTATTTTGATTTTGTTAAAGAGCGTTTTATATTGTTTTAAAGTGAAAACAATCGATAAATGAAATTGTGTCATTTAAATGTGGAAAGGGAGGGTGGGGGGGGGGGTGTTTTTATTTATGAAAATTTCGAATGTAAACAAAGTAATAAATTACTTTTAATCTTTTACGTAAAAATACTGCTAATAATAAAAATAAAATTTTTTTGGAGAGAAGAATAATATGGGGAAACAATTTTTTTTTGATAAAAATAAATAAATAAAAAAAAAAAATTAAAAAAAAAAACTTTTGACGAAAAAAAATAATAATAATAAAATAAATAAATAGGCCCTACCGGTAATAAAAAAAAAAAAATTTAAAGAGAAGAATGATAAGGAATACCGGTACAAATTTATTTTTTTGATAAAAAAAAATAAAAAATTTTTTTTTTTGTTGAAAATAAATAAACAATAATAATAATAAAAAAATTTGGAGAAAAGATTTATAGGGAAAAAACAAATTTTTTTTTAAAATAAAAATAAATACGGTAAATAAAAAAAATTTTTTGTTGAAAAAAAAAATAATAAATAAATACTGTAAACAATAATAATAATAAAAAAACAATTTTTAGAGAAGATTGATAGGGAAAACAAAATTTTTTTTTCGATGGAAAAAGAAAAAACATTTTGATGGGGAAAACAAAAATATTTTTACGATAAAAAAAAAAAAAAGAAAATTAATGGAAATTTATTTTTTCTTTTGCGAAAACAATTACCGGTACTTTTTTTAAAAAATAATAATATTATGGTACCGGTATATTAAAAAAAAAAAAAGACGAATTTATTTACTTTTTGGCGTCTTTTTTAATGAAAATATCAACAACAACATTAATTTTGATAAATGAATTAAAAAATGCGAGTTGATATAATTCTCCCTTGTTAGACATCAACAGTTATGTTTACGCTTTTACAGTTACTTAACAATTAATTAACTGTCTTAATTTCTCAAGTAATCGACTAAAAAAGGAGTTATTTGACTTTTTAATCGACTTTTTTTTTTTTTAATTTTAGATGTTGTTATTCAACAAACACATTTTCACGATTTACGCCATTGATTGATTGATTGATTCAATAATTTCCTAAAAATGAATGTATTTTTATCTCTTGAGATTTCGTCAATCAAAAAATCCGCATTTAATTTCAAGGAAAAATATTATTGTATTTCTACAAAAATATTTTTCATTTCCCCTCACAACACAACAATAATAATTATTATTGCACAATCGATAATGAGAAATTAATATCGGTTATTTTTGTTTCAAGGAATTGAACGTCTCAACGCGATTAGCAAAAAATTATTGGTATTGAATTATAAGAATAATATTATGGGAATAATGACACACACTGTCAGGGAGCCAATAGGTCGATCGAAAGAGTGCATTATTTTAATCGATCGATATAATTTATTACGCTAATATAATTTTTTTGGATTTTCAGTGTTGCGAAATGTTGTCTCCCCAAAATGACATTTGTACTCGCACAAAAATGTCAATGTAATTTTTATAGCTTTTTAATAATTTTGATAAGGAAATTATTAACCATTTTTTTTTTTAATTAGCAAATTATAGAATCGATATTAATATTAAGCATTGGAGAAGATGGAGCTCTGGGGGTTTTAACATTGCGTAATAATGAATCAGTAGAACTCCCGGGGAGAAAGTGAAATAGGGATAATTAGAATTCATTAAGTGAAATTTAATTAGTAAAAGTAATTAGAAAAATAAGAAAAAATTTTAAAAGCAAAAAAAAAAAAAAAATTTTTAAAAAATTAGAAATTTTAAGAAAAAGTGTAAAAAAAAAAAAATTAAGAAAATGAAAAAAAATTATAGAAAAAAATGAGACTAAAAAAAAAAAATTAAAACTAAAAAAATATTTTAAAAGTAAAAAAAAAAAAAAAGTTAGAAAAGTGAAAAAGAATTATTTTAGAAAAATTTTAAAAGTAAAAAAAAAATTAAAAAAACAAAAAAAGTTTAAAAACAAAAAACAAAAAAATTTTTTAAATAAAAAATTAATTCTAAAAATTTGCTTTTTTTCACCAAAAAAAAAAAAAAAAATGTTTATTATAATTTATTAAAAAAATATTCAGAAAAATTAGTGTGTTTTTTCACCTTAAAAAAAAAAACTAAAAGTTAAATAATGTTTGAAGTGTGTGTTGAGTGTGGGCGGCGAGAGAGTTGAAGAAACTCAAACAGAATCAAGGACACAAACGGCTCAAGGTTTCACTCGCTCCACTGGACTCTGTATCACTCACTATCTATCTCTCCATCACTCTTTCTCTCTCTCTCTCTATTTTAAATATAAGCTACCTATTGTATTGTACGTAAGTTTAGTGGACCCTGAGTGTGAGGGACCTTGCGTTTGGGTCACTTACTCGAACGGTCACTCGAAGAGGTTATTTGACCCTTTCTCTCTCTCTCTAACTCAGTCTCATTCCTACTGTTAAGGTATCGATCACGTGATTGGCGCCTGATTACAATGAATAAAACGAGGAAATTTTTCTCCTTCTTTTTTAGAGAATAATGAACTGTTTTTTTTTTTTTAAGTTCTGCGATCTCATCTTTAACAGTTCCGATCGTTTACTTTTAATCTCGGATGTTAATCAAACACCACTCAAACAATTGAACTGATTATTTTGAGGATTTTTTTTTGAAAAGTCATTGTTATTATAAATATAAAAAAAATTCTGTTTAAAACATTTTGAAGCTAAATCATTTTTAACAACAGCAAAAAGAAATAGTAGATGAACCGTTAATAACAGCATAAAAAAAATAATAATAGGGAAATTAAAATTATAAACAGCATAAGAAATTTACAAAAATAAAATTTAAAATTAATTTTCACTTTTTTAATTATTTATTTATTTTTCAAGTTTTTCACTTTTTTAATTTTTTAATATTTTTTTTTTTTTACTTTTTTAGTTTTTTTTTGTACTTTTTTAATTTTTTTTTGTACGTTTTTAATTTTTTTTTTTGTATTTTTTTAATTTTTTTTTGTACTTTTTTAGTTTTTTAATTTTTTTTTGTACTTTTTTAGTTTTTTAATTTTTTAAATTTTCAATTTTTTTTTTTTATTTTTTTAATTTTAATTTTTTTTATTTTATTTTTTTATTTTTTTTATTTTATTTTTTTACTTTTTTAATTATTTTTTTTACTTTTCAAATTTTTTAACATTTTTTTCTTCCACTTTTCTAATTGTTTTTCTTAATTCATTTTCACACGTAATTGATTATTATTTTGGCCCTATTTCACTTTCACTCTTACCGGTGTATTTTTAGCCCTTAGTGCCCTACAAACAAAACTTTCTTTAAGCCCTATAAAACTAAATCCCTTTTTCCAAAGGGGTGAATGACCTAATCCCCTCTCTTCATCCCTCGCTAATTGTGCCATTGAGCGGTGATTTATTAGTGCTTAACGTTTACGTCTCCCTCTTTTATTATTATTATTATTATATTTTTACCTGTGAAAATTTCAATTTAAAAAAAGAAAGTTAAAAATAAAATTCATTCATTATTTCCAGGTATTTTGAAGGGTCTTCCATTGGGGTTGTGTTGGGGTGGGGGGCCGTTGCCCTCTGTTCACTTTCACCTAGGAATTTGATTTATTTTTCTTGAGAACATCTCCCCCCCCCCCTGCCAACCAAGGTCAGGTGCGATCGAGGTTTAAGGGACCCTTTTCCCGTTGAGTGTCCGAGGCCACTCAACTCTAGGGTTATTGGCCCCTCCCTACCTCATCATTTTTTATAAGGGTCCTACGGGGTGTGAGTGGCATCCATGGGCTAGACCTGTTACAACACGTAGGCCCACCCACCCTCACCACCTAGACCAGGCTGAGGTCAAAGACTCAGAGCCGAAAGAAGGAAATTATTAGTGGAAAGTTTACTTTGTTTTTTGTTTATAAAAAAAATTATTAAAAAAAAAAAAAGGATAGAAAAAATTCCATTTTTTTTTTATATGGGATTTATTTTTAAATTTTTAAATGCGGAATAACAAAGAAAAAAACAACAATAAGGGGAAGTTCATAGGTCAAGGTGATTAAAAGTGGTTCTGAATCTAGATTTTAGTTGATCTCTTAGTTAATTGGTTTTAATTTTTGTTGTGTTTACATTCGATTTTAATGTGACTTAATTTTTATTTTAAATTTAATAAAAAAAATATTAGAAAAATCAAAAATTAAAAAAATTCGAAAGTGAAAAAAAATTCGAAAAGGAAAAAAAAATAAAAAAATTAAATAAATAAATAAGCAAAGTAAAAATAATTTTTTTTACGGTAAATAAAAAAAAAAAAAATTTAAAAAAAGTAAAAATATTTTTTAAAAAAAGTGAAAAAAATTTTTAAAAAAATGAAAAAAAAATTTTGAAAAGCGAAAAATAAAATTAGAAAAGCGAAAAATAAAATTTAAAAAAATGAATAAGAATTAAAAAAGTAAAAAAAAAATTTAGGAAAGCGAAAAAAGAAAATTTAAAAAGTTAAAAATTTTTTTTAAAAGTAAAAAAAAATTTTTAAAAATTAAAAAAATTTTTTAAAAAAAGTTAGAAAATTAATAAAAAAAAAAAAAAAAAACAATTAGAAAAGTAAAAAAAAAAGTCGAAAAATCACAAAAAATTCCGAAAAATTTTGTTAAAAGATTTTATACAGTAAATGTGAATATTTCAGTCTTGAAAAGAGTAGTAAAAAAATGGGTTGAAATAGGACCTATAGCCCTCAGTTGGCCTTGATTTGAGTCCAGCGATGGTACGTCCAACGACCGAGGTTGACCACCTCATCCGATGACCAAGGTTGGATTATCATAACGCTCACTGACCCCCTCCCACCCTCTCTCACTAAATAAAAAAAAAAACCTTTGAGCCTCACACACTAAACCAAGGTCAGTGGAAAAGACCGATTTCAAGGACCCTCATTAGCCATTCAGCCGGCTCACTAAACCTCAACGACACTAAAAACTCATCTTTATTTATCACTAAACCCAAAACCTGATAAGAACAAAAAATCTACCTGACACCACGTTCCACATAAGGGTCGTTGCCACTCAACATTTAAGATTCAATCCTCGTCTATCTAAACCGAGTTTAAAACAAAACTCTGCTGAAGTTTGAATCAGGTTTAAAAAGCTATAATGTTATTTGAGCAACTGTAATATGTATTAATTACTGTATTGTGAAGTGATATATTTTTTGATTTTTAATAACAAACAAAGCGATTGAATTTCTCTAAAACTTTGGGAGAGGAGGAGGGGAAACATTAAACCTCGGTACCGAAATAGAAAGAAAAAGAGTGATATTGAAAAGAGTGCTGGTGGTCTTAAAGAGTGATGAGAGAGAGAGAGAAAGAGTGAAAATAAAATTGTGATGAAATTCAATGTAATAATAAAGTATTAAAAAAAAAAAAAAAAAAAATTGGACCTGCTAAAATGAATTAAAATTATTATTTTCAAAAGCTTATTTTTAGCCACAATTAAAAGTCCGAATTTTTAAGTACAATAATCATCAACAAACAATAAAAAACGTAAACACTTTTTAGTTTATTTTACTATACTGTACTTTCAAGTGATCGACTCAAAAAAAAAATTATTGGAATTAAATTTTGTTATTGACATTTTTTTAATAGGCTTAAAATACATAATTAGGTTTGGGTTAAAAAGTGCAAGTTTTTCGATTGAAAAGTGCAATTTTTTTCGATTGAAAAGTACAAATTTTTTGGATGAAAAAGTGCAATTTTTTTGGGTTAAAAAGTGAAAGTTTTTGGGTTAAAAAGTGCAATTTTTTGGGTTAAAAAGTGCAATTTTTTGGGTTAAAAAGTGCAATTTTTTTGATTGAAAAGTACAATTTTTTTCGATTGAAAAATACAATTTTTTGGGTTGAAAAGTACAAATGTTTTAAGTTTGAAAATACAAATACATGTACTGTATTTTGGATGAAAAAGTGCAATTTTTTTTGGGTTAAAAAGTGCAATTTTTTTTCGCTTGAAAAAGTGCAATTTTTTTCGCTTGAAAAAGTGCAATTTTTTTCGATTGAAAAATACAATTCTTTGGGTTGAAAAATACAATTGGGTCTTATTTAGTCTACGACCCAGATCGATTTGAAAACGATTTGTAAAAACATTTGTACTTTTCAACCCAAAAAATTGTATTTTTGGGTTGAAAAGTACAAATGTTTTAAGTTAAAATTACAAATTTTTTTGATGAAAAAGTGCAATTTTTTTGGGGTTAAAAAGTGCAAATTTTTGGGTTAAAAAATGCCATATTTCTGACTTAGAAATGCATTATTTTATTAATAAAAATAGTGAAACTTCTCGAAGAAAACAAGTTCAAATTTTTAGTTTATAAAGTGCAATTTTTTAATGCTGTAAAAATATAGAAATAATGTCAATCGAAGTTCGTAGAGCTTTTATAAGGAATAAATCAATTAATAATTTTAAATAAGATTTTTTTTGTCTCTCATAAAGTTTTAAAAAAAAAAAAAAAAAAAAAAATTTTTTTCAATTGAATAAATATTATAAGTCAATAATTTGGTATTATTAGTTGTGATTGTAATTGATATTGATTAGGTCATCAGAGATGGGTTTGAGAAGATTTTGTTGACCCAGATATCACAAAGTTGGCATTTAAAAAATTAAAAAAAAAAAAAAAAAGTTTGTCATTTTATCTTCGACTCAAATCGAAGGGGAACAAAAAAAAAAAAAATTGGTGCCAAATGAAAATGGAGCATCGATAACCAATCGATACAACGAATTGAATGATCAGGCCACGTTGAGCGGGCGACATTGGATTTGGGCGATGATCTCAGGCTTAAAATTATTTCGGTCAACCCGGACCTTAATCTCTCTCTCTGCTCACACTCATCGGCCCCCCTCAACGACCTCCCGCTCACAACAATACAATATTATTATGTAACACAACCTCAAAACATTCTTTTTAATCCTTTTGAAGTGCAATATTTATTTATTTATTTATTTTTTTTGGGGTAAAAATATAATTTTTTTGACTTAAAAAATGCAATGTTTTAATATTGTTTTTAGGGTAAATATTAAGATTTTTTTGGGTATTTTTACGCGCATTTATTTAAGTAAAAAAATTTGCATGTTTTTAGCTTAAACTTTTAAAAATGTACCTAGTTGGACCACTACGTCATTTACACACGGTGACGTCATTTTACGTTTTCTCAAAACCGATTATCGATTACGATAATTGAAAACAAACTTTTTTTCTTCAAATTTAAATTTAGCCGGTTAAAATTAACTATAATTGTTAAATATAAAATTATTTAATTATTTAATTAAATTTATGTAAAGATTATTAGTAGTAGTTATTTACGTAAATTTTGTTTAATTTGTATTTTTGTAGGTAAACATCGATTACGCAGTAAATCGATTAACCGTTACAGTATCCCCATGGCAACCGCGTTTTTGAATTTGGATTTTACGTTGTTTTCCGTGCAGCTGCGTTTCAAAAGGTAAATAATATTAGTTTAACGATGAATATGAATTGTTTACATTAATGTTTGTTATTACCGTTAATTAGGACTCGAACAATTGAAATCTAAGACCCACAAAGATGTTAAGAAATGGATAATGGGACTCGTCTACTCATCCTATCAATATTAGAAGGTACGTAACTGTTATTGCGCGCAATTTAATACGAAAACTTTTTGCCAGATAAAGTTAATTAATTACGCGTGGTTATAATGTTTTAGGTCGACACTTTCCGTTACGCCAGTCGGTGAATATAGTGGTCGACGCGAAATTCGACGGAGAAAGTTTGAGCTCGGACCCCGTAGCTCACGTATCCAATCCTTCGTTCAGCGTGGAATTGGGTTGGTTGATCGAGAAGCGAGCTTTACACGATCTTCACGTGAAGCGATCACCTCTTAAACTCCAAGCCTACGCTATTAATAGCAAAACAGGGAGTAAGGAGAGCATCGGGTACATCATATTAGACACCAGACAAGCGCACGATGACATCGCAGTGAGTTAAAAATCCCTTCGCAATTATTCTTTCGTTAAGTAATTTTGTTTCGGTTATAGAAAGCGAAACCTACGTGGTCTCCGCTGCTCAATAGTAAATACCAACCCAGACCCGAACTTCTCATGTGTTTGGGTTTGGAGAAAAATGTGAAACCACCTGTTGCTGCTAGGACGACTCCTGCTCAATCTTTAGGTTTGCAAACAGGGATTTTATATTTTATAGATTTGATAATTATTTTCCTCATATATTTTAATTTGTAGCTAATGTTAAAGTGAAAATGGACGATGAAGAAGAAGTGCAGGTGGTTTTAAGGGACGATGGATATTATCAAATCGGATCAGCGGATTCGAGCAAAACGCCTTTCGTTTTATCTTTTACAGTCGGTTATGCAGCTAGTTTGGAAAATGTAAGTAGCACACGATGATAATACACGTTTTAAACAATGTTTATTAACTTTTAATTTGTCTTTTTTATCGTGTAGTTGGTTTCCGATACGATCGATAAGGAAGTGCGAAACTTTTTCTTCTACTATTCTCTCTTGGGGAATGACATAGTAACCGACAAGTTCCAGGACGTTCAATTGAGTGATTTTCTCCCTGAAAGAGCTTCTGTTAAAATCCTTAGCAGTCTTCCAAGTTTACGAACTTATTTTAAGCAGAACAACGACATTAAAGTGAGTGTTAAGCTGAATTTGTAAAGTGAAAATAAGTGTAATGTATATTGGTTTCGTCTTTCAGGTGCATCTATGTGGAGACGAACGTTCCTTAGGTTCGGCCACTATTTTTATCGATAATCTTATCAAACCAAACTCGAAAATTACAGATTTGCCTGTCAAATTGGAAGACTGTTTCGAAGTGAGTACGAGTAAAACTTTCATTATTATAATAACCATGTCTTTATTAACTGTATAATACATTTTTATTTTTGCTTAATTTCGTTTAACCGATTTTTTTAATCATTTTTCCAGCTTCTAACTTCTCGCCACAGTCAGGTGGAATCATTCTCCGAGGAAATGAAACCAGTGGTCGGAATCTCCATAATTCTTCGCCTCGAAACCGACGTTCGACAACTTTATTAAAGTTAATTGAAAGATTTATTTGTAATTAATTTTTGGTGTGTTGCAGGTTGCGAGTGAAATAAAAAGAGTGGAACCTACGATGCTCAATTCCTCGGTGGAAATCGAGAAGGGTGTGAAGAAATTTGGAGCTGTTTCTCCGCCTGAAAAACTCAAGAAAAGTCCGAAGAAAGGACCTTCGCCTCAAAAAATAAGTGAGATTCCACTTCAAAGTTCTCCTGTCAAACCGAAACGACTGGAGAAAGCGATAGAGAAAAGTTAGTAACATAATTATAATAATAGTTTCATAAGCGCAGATTTGTCATTTAATTTTGCTTTTACGAATTTCTACCGTGATGTAGGCTACATCCCTGGCATACGTTATAAAGATATTCTTGTGTAAATGTTTTTTTTTTCTTATTCTTCCAGGGCCAGAATTAATTCCAGGTCCTAGTTTACAGAAGCAAGAAAACAAATTCAATCACTATGAGTTCACCATTGACATGAAATCCATCAAGAATTTCAGCAATCGTCTGCTCTTCGTCACTGCCAGGTAAGCCTACTGTAGGGTTATATGTAAAAAATTTATATTGTTGTAAAATGCGCAATATAAGAAAAGTTCACAGATAATTAATTAACTGTACAGGGAAATACTTAGTTAGTACATGCACCTTGGAGAAATTCTTAGCGTAGACTCCGTTTATACTGTATTGCGAAATTATTGTCTTTGCAGCGATATCAACACTGTACGATCTCTTAAACGATCAAACTTCCATGTAAACATCATTTATCTGAAGCATTATTTTTTGGTATAATAATTACATTGAGTAATTTGCTGGTGAGAATTTTGCAACACATGTGCATTACTCTACTAAGAATTTCGTTGTTGTAAGAATTTCTTATCTTTCAAGAGTGCTCAGTGCTTTACGGAACATTATGTCAGCAGTGAAATTCTAATGGTAAATGTATGTTTTTTGTTAGATTTTCGTGGTCGTATTTTGGCGACGTGGCACCGATCAGCACCGACCCACCTATTCACGTGAACTCGGATGAGGACGAGGAAGTGAATCTGCCAGCCAACGACATCATGGTTTCTTTCGCCACTCTTCCAGCACAGCTCAGAGACATTTTCTCACGCCAATCCATCCCGGTAGAAATTGTGCAAGGCTCAGAGGTGATTGGGCGAGGAGTCATCGTCTTAGCTCATCTTATCAGCAGAGACTCAACCCCCGTCGTGGTACATGTAATTGAGTTAGTCGCTTTTTACATGCTTTGTTTATACTAATGCTTTTTTTGTTTTTAAAAAAAGAACGATAATGGAGAGTTAGTGGAGCGATGGTTTCACTCGCAGACGGTGGAGATTGAAGAGACGAATAAACTCGGAGTTAAGCTGTGCGAACTGCGAGTGGCTTTGATGTTGGACAATTTAGGTGTGATGAAACCTAAAGAAGAGGAACTCGTAACGACCAAATTGTCTACGGTAACTGTTGTTTCTACAGATAGCCATTTTTTTTAAGGAAATTTAATGTAGTTTGTGATTTTTGCTCTGCATACAATTTTTTGTAGGTTACTGATATTTATTTTTTAATAAATGTGATGTGAATTCTTTTTAGGCGGAAAGGTACTTGAGACGAAACGCTGAAGTTGATCCTGAAATGGCGGAAAAAGTGGCGTTGGAACTGGAACAGTGGAAGGAGATGCAAGAGAACATATTCAAGAAGAAAGTAATAAGCTAGATTCAAATGGATATAAAGTTGGTATTTTGTAAATCATATCGGTTTATTATCAGTTGCAGGAGAAGGAACGAAGTCAGATGGAGGGATTGGCTAACGCTTGGAGTCGAAAGGAGGTAGAAAGGGAGACGTTATTTAAGAGGCGACTAGATGAGTACAAAGAGTTGGAGGAGAAACTCAAAGTTGGATTAGATTCGGTGGAGAAGAAGGAAAGGCAGCTTCAGACTAGGGAGGACGAGGTAAGTCATAATTTTGTAATTTAGTTCTTACCGGTATTACTTTTCTCCGCTTTTTTTTTCTCTCCCATTATTGATGAAAAGTTTCATTATTGTTTTGCAGATGGAGCGACTGAAAGTGGATCTGCAGTCTGAGTACGACCGTTTAGTGCAAGAAGTAAGAGATATTTCTCGCCGAGTGAAAGAAGAGTGCGCGCATAAGAACGAGCTAGAACGGTGAGTTTGCTCGACTTTTTCCATTTTATGGTGATCTCATTTTTTTGGTTCGGTTTTTTTTTTTTTAGGAGTAAGGCGAAAGCGTTGCAGGATCAATGCGTCAAATGGCAGCGACAAGTGACGGAACTGGAAAAGAAGCTGGAACTTAAGGAAGCGGAGTTTGCCACCTTTAAAGAGTATCGAGAGAGACCAGAAATTCGTCTACAATCTCAAATCAACGTGCTCACCATCGAAAAGGTAACATCTTGGATTTTATTTTTCTTTTCTACCGGTTAGTGTTGTTGACGAAGTACTGACTTTGCGAACATACCTTTCTTACCGTGTGGTAATGGTAGGCAGCGTTCCATAAGTCAGTATCACGTAGTCAAAGCTCGACAAGTCATAAAAATAAAACGAAAGTGTTTTATTGGTTTTGTAAAGATTCATGATATTACGCTCCAGTTTTCATTAAGTTTATAAATACGGGTGTTTTTATAATTGAAAACATTACTAAACTTAACTTTTTTTGTTTTCTGACTTTGATTTTAGTGTTTTTCATAAGCTTACTATCAGTAAACGTTACCAGAATTAATTTATTGATTTCATAAACTTGCTTTTTTTGGGATCTTTCAGGCAGAGTTAGAGCGAAGAAACGAAGCCTTACAAAAGTCCAAGAACTATTATAAAGTTCAGTACGGAAAATGCTTAAAGGAACTGGCTCGAATAAAACAGGCCATGCAGATGGAGGCCCATGCGCAGTTGAGAGAGAGAAAGAAGGAGCTGAACCTGATGAAGATTGGGCTGGAGAAGAAGGCGCAGAGCATGCTCAACGAGGAGAACGAAAGGTATGAGGTCCAAATGAAAACAACTAAATTTCCCTTTTGTTCCAGCACATGTATGCTTTTTCTTGATTCGAATTATTAACAAATTTATTCTTGCCTGTTTAGGCGGTTGGTGAGCAGCTACCCGAGTGAGCCTACGTCGAGCGGTCCCAGTGAGATGCCCGCGGTGGTGTCGCAGAGTTTGGTAAATCTTCTGCTGGCCGAAAGGGAACGTCTTTTAGGCTCCGGGAACTACACTACCGAAGATCCAGTCATCGTTCAACTGGATAAAGAGATTTACAACGCCTCGGCCAACATCAACCCTTCATAATAAGCGAAATTATAAGAGAAAAAAAAAAAACGTGCCGGAGATTATTATAACAACATTTTTATTACAGTACACAGGGTGAGTTCACTAATCGTTTAATATGATTGTACATTTTTTTAAGAAGATGGCGGATAAGTTTTTAAATAATTATTATTACTATATCACAGAGAGAGAGAGAGAAAGAACGTTTTTTTGGTACCGTTGTTTATATTTTTTAATAATAATAAGAGAGAAAAATTTTAATAAAAATAAATTTTAGACGCGATTTTTTTTTTTTATTTATCTTTTTCGATCTCGGAATCATTGACCCGCTCTGTTTTTGAAGTTTAGTTAAAAGTTTGGTAAGAAATTAGTGGTAGTTTTTAATTTTTGAGGCAGATTTGTTTTGAGTATTTTTTATGAATGTTTCGACTACAGTATTATTCTTAACAAGCTAAAGTGATAATTTAATACTGTAAAAATATATTTCAATAGCTTTTTACATAGTAGGTTTTCAATGGCATAAAAATAATTATACAAGTAGTTCCAGTCGTTAATGAAACTTCTTTTTAAACTTTTAGAAATCGATTACATACGGTATAATTTTTTTTTTTTTTAGTTTACTCGTACAATAATTAAAAAATAAGATTTTGAATTGGGCAGCCAAAGGCACACATTATAATTGTTAGATGGAACATTGTATTCTAGAAAGGTCTCAGTCGTTTTCTTCTTCTTCTTCGATGAGTTTAGGATCCAAATCCTCGTTTTCTTCTTTCTTTCGGCAGTTTCGAACCACGATGAAGGTTCCGCCTATTATGATGGCCAGCGCCGGCACTCCGAAACCCACGATTATAACGATAATTACGGTGGACGAGAACTTTTCATCCGCTGGAGTTCCGGAGCCGATCACTACAGTCCTGAAATCAATCGCAATTCAAGTAATTTTAAGATTAGTAATTACACAAAAAATTCTAAACGCTTGTTCATAGAATACGAAAGGAAGCTCACCAGGTGGAGTAATTGTTTTTCTGGTAGTATTTGTCGTCTTCTAAACCGAAAGAGACGTTCAATCCGCTCGCGTTCATTTTCCAAAGTTCTTCTCCGAAATAGGCGTAGGCTAAACTGTTGCTCAAATCTTCCGTTCGGTTCGGGCTTAGGATTAATTAGAAAAAAAATTAATTGGGTAAATTAATGAATTGAAATCTGTTGAGTGGGTTCTCACTTGGTAGGAAAGTTGGAAGTGAACCTCTGCTGGGAATTGGTAGAGTATTCGGTGGTCCTCTCATCGGACGTGTACACCACTGGTTTCCACTGCAGGTAACACCCTTTCGAATCGGAAGGCTTCATCGTATATGTCTACAAGTAGAACCAACCAATAAACAATGTTTAGCAACTTATTTTGGAACTTGAAAACTTTTTTTTATTTTCCTAAATTTTACCAGGAAGACTCCGGGCGTGTACTCGTCGTCGATACTCTTTTCCTTGGTCATGAGAACGTCCTGCTTGTTCACCTGCTGGTCCACGATAAGCAGTTCCACCGCGTAGCGAGTGTTCTTGTAGGACCCGTTGGTGAGGAAATGGTTGAGCACCATTTCCCACTGGAAACTCCCCGAACTGTGCTTGAGACTGGGCAACTCGTCGTCATTCCCTTCCTCCACGAACGCCTTCAAGTTCAGTTCCAAAGACTTGTTCCGCAAAACGCCATCTTCTAAGTTCTGGAACTGAGCGTGGCTGCCTGAAGCGCTGACCTGAGCCCACGTGAATGAAGAGGACGTGTGGTGGGTGGTGATGTCGGAATTCTTCACATGTTCGACGTCCACCACGTCGCTTTTATCGTCGTACTCGTACAGCTGGAAAAAGAAAAACTGGGATTAATTCAAATTCAAAGGAAAATATATAATAGCAATATTTACTCTGGTAAAAACGACGACAGAAGTGACGTTGGCTGCGGGAGAAAACGTGATGGATTCGCAGTTGTTGGCAGAGAAGAACTTGGTCCAATCCACGTGCAACTCCGATTCCTTCACAGTGGTAGCCATCAACATACTCACACTCCCTTCAAACAAAAAACATTTAAAAAAATAAGATTATTATTTCATCTTAAATATTTAATAAGTGTTTTACCGTAGGTTGTCCATAAATAATGAATAGCATTTTCATCTCCCACATTTTTCAAGTACACCAAGTTGGCGTCCGAGCACTTTCTCCCGGGGGCAGGGGGATCGGTGCAGTTGGGATTCACTACACTTTCCTCGATCTACAAATTACAAAACAAACAAACAAAAACATTATTATCGTATTATCAATAACAAATCTGTTTTTACAGTGAACATCGAGAAAGAATTTGTACCGATCGAGAGTTTATGTATAGACTTTAACCTGCAGTGTTTTCGAGATAAGGTGCGTTTTGAAATTTAATTATTAAGCTTCATCCAAGCTTTAATAGTAAAACCATCTTGGTAAAACCTCAAAACTAATTTGTTTTAAATGGACCAGGTGTTTATTTTAATTAAATTTTTCCGCCCACCTTTCGCGGGTTAAATGGAGCACAAACCTTGACTGTGAAATCTCGCAACAGCTGATTGTAAATCACAACAAATCAGGTCGAGATTATCTAAATAACACAAACCTTATCTCGAGAACAACGTGCACTTCGTACTTTACAACATAAATTCCTTAAATAGCTTAAATTTATTAAAGATTCTGCTACAGTGCAACACATAAAAACAGCACATTTTATATTATACATGTATACTTTTTTATACAAGTTTTTACGTAGCGTTGATCACTTACTTTCCTCGTGGCGTAGCATATACACACCGCACTCACTAATAATATATACGTTGAATACAGAATCATGTTAAATATCCTGAGTTTTTGGCGAAGATTTCACAAATTATTATTATCTTATCATCTTCGCACACGGACACAACTTTTAACAACAACCCGCGGGGCGGTACGTGACTCGTTTAACCGATAAACAAAAATGTCTTAAAAACATCTACGGAGCCCTACAATGGCCGCGAGATAATTTAATTAGGTGATAAAAAGTTGATTTTTGCTTACGCTTACTGGCATAGACTAATGCCAACTTCTTAAAATAGCTGGCTAAACTAAAAACAATAAACTTAATTATCTTCAGACCGCGTCGAGGTGTCGTAAAGTGATTTAATCGATATCGAAATGTATCGATATTTTTAAACATCGGGCGCGATTATCGAGTTAACGATCTATAAATTATAATAAAATACAATATGGAAAGTTTAATTTAAGAAAATCCGTAAATTCAAAAAAAACTGTAAAGCTTGGTGCAGAGTAATTAAATTTAAAAATATGGTGAAATACTATTTTGTACTTTATTAATCACTGCGCATGCGCCGTAGGGTTTATTTGCCAATTTGCACTTTTTATATTTCTGCATTTACGTAATTCCGCAAACTTTTCCGCGTTTCCTCATTTTTGTTTTTACTGTATTTTGAAGAATTTTGTATCTTAATCAACGATGTGAAAACAAGTTTAATCAACGTTAACAAATTAATTTAATCCTACAGTATTAATGCGTACATTATAAATGTCGTGTCGACCCAAACTTTCTGGTTTCGTTTTCACGGATAAATTAGGGAATGGCAGCTACGCAACAGTCTACAAGGCATACGCCGTCAAGGTAACTACTAGTATCTTCCTCATTTTTCGTTAATAATTTTTGTAATAACTAACTAAATCAATAACTTGTAATTAATTTCAGGGAGATAAACGTGAGGTGGTGGCTGTCAAATGTGTGGCTAAAAGTTCGTTAAATAAAGCGGCGACGGAGAACTTGCTGACCGAAATTTCCATCTTGAAGAAGCTGAAACACGAATACATCGTCGAAATGAGAGATTTTCTGGTAAAAATTAACCTGTCTTGAATTATTTTAATTGTATTAATGCACCATAAATCAAATGCACTTGGTGATTGTTTGGAAACTATTAATGAAGAAGGAATCATGTAGCAATTGGCAGGCCATGTAATACGGGTACAGCTCATAGAAAACAGACGATACATTAAAAAAAAAAAACAATGTTCAATTTGAAAATACAGCGTATTTACTAAATATTTAAATGTTAAATAATGCATTTTAAAACAGAGATTGAAAGTAATTTTTGGTTTATTGTAGTGGGATGAGAATTACATCTACATAATCATGGAGTTTTGCGGAGCTGGAGACCTTTCAACGTTCATCAAAAGTCGAAGAAATTTGCCCGAAAGAGTCGTGAAAAAGTTTTTACAACAACTGGGTATTTATTTTTATTTTTTGGAGGTAATAAAAAATGTTGAGTTAATCTTACAGATGTTTCGCAGCTTCCGCGCTGAAATATCTGCGCTCGCAAAACATCGCTCACATGGATCTGAAACCGCAGAACATTTTGCTATCGTCGTCCAGTGAACCAGTCGTCAAATTAGCCGGTTCATAATAATATTAATTTGATTTTTAAGGATCTTTTTTTTTTTTAAATTAATTTTGGTGAATATTTGTTTTAGATTTTGGCTTCGCTCAGAATTTGAGGGCAGAAGAAGACGCTTCGGCTCTGAGGGGTTCCCCGCTCTACATGGCACCTGAGATTCTCCTTAATTACAAATACGATGCCAGGGTGGATCTTTGGTCTTTAGGAGTTATTCTATATGGTAATGCCAGATTTATTGAGACGAAGAAGTCGAACATTTTTAAGTTTTGAAAGGGTACATTTTCAAGGTCAAGATTTTAAGTTTTGTGAATTTTACGTTTATGTGAAATTATATAGTTACACATTTGACTACTGTATTTTAAGGTTTAGATGATAAATAATTCACAGTTTAAGATTCTATAATAATTATGGTAATACATGTACCACATTTTATGAGACGAAGAAGTAAAAAAACCTTTGGTTATTTTGAGTTTTGAAAGGGTACCATTTCAAAGTCAAAATTTAGGATTTATGAATTTTAAGTTTGGACGATAAATAATTCATATTTTATTAAATTTTAATATTACAACTTGACAACTAATAAACCGAATGAATTGATACTTTAATGAGTTTGCTATATATTTTTAGAATGTCTTTTCGGTCGAGCGCCTTACTCCTCGAAAAGTTTTGCCGAGTTAGCCAACAAAATCAAAAACCCGAAACCAATTCAGGTATTTACAGTATTTATTCTTGTATTTATGGTCCATGTACGAATATTTTCAGACTTGTTAACCTGTTGATTTCTTCAGCTAGTTTACGGCGTGGATTTGAGCGAGGAGTGCCGCGATTTAGTTCTAAGGCTGCTAAAAAGGGATCCCGAAGAAAGGATCTCATTCCAGGACTTCTTCGCCCACCCCTTCGTGGACTTGGAACATATGCCGAGTTCTAATTCCTACTCCACAGCGGTTCAAGTGCTAAAAGAAGCCGTGAGTCTGGATGAAGAAGGAAAATACGCCGAGGCTGTCAAGGCTTATCTCGACGGACTCCAACACATGATCGCTGCCAAACAATGTAAAGTATCTTAAATTAACGATTATTTAAATTTAATAAGTATAATTTAAGAATGGAAAATTTTTAATTTGTTTAGATGAGCGTTCGGCGGAGCGAAAAGCTGCTATAGGAAACAAAGTCAGTGAGTATTTATCTCGAGCTGAAACACTTAAAACCATGCTGAAACCAAAATCTACTTCAAATAAACATATTCAGGAACTAGGTAATTTCAAAATTAATTAAATAGGTGCATGCAGTGCTCGTAATTAAATTAACGCTTTATTTATAAAATTTTGTTCAGTTGAAGTGTGCTCGAATTCGCCTCCTCTGTCGGCTGCTCTTACAGTTGCTGAAGCGGCCGAACATCAGGTTAATAATTAAACATTCCGCAGTATTTAATAATTGTTTTAGTTTTAATTAATTGTGTGATTTTAAATTAATAAAGCTAAAGTTAGAAAATTATCAAGCGGCTTCCGAGAAGTATCAGTTGGCTTTAGGTGTCCTCATTCCTCTACTTGCCGGTAAATAATGCTTATACATAAGCTCATGTTTTTGTTTTGAAAAAAAATTAGAATGACAGTAATAGAACTATTTTATGTTTCTTAGATGAACCAAAGAGTAGCAGAAGAAGAGAATTACTTCATGTTCAGGTTTGGCAATCATGTTTCTTGATTTCAAGCGGGATATTTTTAAGTTTATATTTCTTAATTAATTTCAGATCCAGCGCTGGTTAGAGCAAGCCGAGACCTTGAAAAAGTATATTTCGGTGGACGATGAATACCCGGCAGCAATTTTGATGGAGGAGGAGAACGACGACAGCAAAAACAATTTAGCAGATTCTATAAGTAAAATTGGTTCATTCTTTTTAATCATAATTAATAATAACCTGACTAAAAACCTTTTTTTATTTCGTTTTTTGTTAAACAGAACAGCAGTGTTCAATTCAGTAAGATTCTACAGCATTATACTAATTTATTCAAAAAGTTTATTTTACAAATTATAATTATAATTAATTCGCCACACATAAAAGAAAAAATAAATGTACAGAGGAGATTTTTTGTTGTTTTTAAAATAATAATTAAGTGTAAAAATAATAATAATAAGAACGACTAATGTTGTTGTCTATCGCTCTGTTGAATATCGAAGATGAGTTCCAACGCCGCTTGAACGTCTCCTCCAGTCATCTGCAGCGCTCTCGCACTCAAACTCTCATCCACGATGCCCATGTCACGCAACTGACTAATCTGAACCTTTACATTAACAAATCAAAATTAATTATTATAGATGATATTTTTAGTGCTCGGCAATCATTTTTTTTAACAACTAGTAGTTACCTGTAAACTGGGAGTTGGGGGGCTGATAGCTGCCGCTGAACCCGGCGTAGCCCCTCCTCCTGCCTGTTGACCAGCCACTCCGTTCAGCGCCATCTGAATAGCTTGGCTGAAGAGTTCGCTAGAGATAAGCTGAGTGTCCGGGGTTGGGGCGGCTGCGGCCGAGGGGGATTCGGAGGGAGCGACGGCTGCCAGAGCCGAAGCCAGTTGAGCTGGGGTGATGAAAGAAGCGCCGCTGGGAGCTCCGAACAGGTCGTTGGGGGTCTGCGAGGTGCCGCTGGAACCGCCGGGGATATCTTCGTCGTCCGAACCGGTCATCAGGTAGGAGAAGGGGTTGTCTGACGCAGCCGCTGCTCCTGCTCCACCCACACCACTTCCAGTCTGACTAGGCTCGAGAATGTTGGCCACCAGCTGACTGAGACCTTCTAATAACGCTGGGTGCTTCGCCGCCGCACTAAACCATTCCATCAAAAGTAAGAAATAAGTATTATAATCAATATTTTTTTAAAAAAATGTTTATCAAAGAGATTTACAGACCGGTTGAGAGTAACCACGTCGGTGAACTGCGACAGGAGGTCTACGTCTTGGAGACAAGCTGAAACATTTAACACACATTCAAAAAACGTTTCGCAAAATTTTAAAGAATTTCAAGAGGATTCACTGTGTTTAATAATCGATTCATAGATTGTTTTTTTCGAAACTTTGTCGTATTGGCAATGTCAGAGTTTATGTTGTAGATATGTCACAACCCAATAATCAAAATCTAAAGCTGAAAACTAGTTTTCATTAAGTTTTTGAAGTTGGGTTTGGTTGACATTTAAGAGTAAACAATAACGATCCGTTAAACACAGTAAAACATCGTAAACATACGCTCGATCTAAAATTTATTTTTGTTTATTACCGATGGCGATGGGGTCATCAGCTAAGCCGGGTGTAGAAGCGATGATATTCTCGAAGATTTGAGGCTTGAGGAAGAACTGGAACGAGGTTCTGAACGAAGAGCTGCGCATGGAGGTTTTTAGAGTGAGGGCCAGGTGTTCCAGCTCGATCTCACTACGCGTATCTAATGAATGACGGTAAGAAGAATTAATTCCTTAATAAATAGTATACAATTAATTAAAAATGATGAAGATGTCTCACTGGGAGTAGCTTCGACGGTTGAGCGCGGAGGACTGGGAATCACGTGTACGGTCATTCCGTGCTTGATCCCGCTCGATCCTAAGCTCTCCTCGTCCGCCAAACACTTGCCGTGAAAAATAACCACTAAATAATAAAAGAACAACAAATATTTAGACTCTTGAAGATTTTAAACTCCTTTAACGATGCGTAGAAAATATTGAAACGATGGTTTACAGCCTTCTCGCCATATCGCGTATATCGATTAAAGCATCGATATACAACACCGGGTTAAATTAACGCGACAATTATCGATTAATTCAATCGATTACATATCATTTGTATACAATCAAAAATTACAACGTTAAATTCTTATGTTTCTTACACGCGAAAAATGTCATTTTTAACTCACCGTAGTCCGTAAGAGGAACATCCGAATGTTTAGCTACCTCCGCTTTAAGTCTGCCGACACTTTCCGATAAATCAATCCCGTTCAATTGAATTCTATCCGAAAGTTTGAAACTATCGGAGATCAAGTAGCAAAACACGCTATCCACTTCCATTTCTTCCCCGCAAATCTTTCGCCGTTCGCTCGTAAACACCGTATTTGCCCGCTGTAACACGCTCTAATATTAACAATCCAAAACGCACAACATTCTTTGAAGTAATTCCTCGATTATAATAATCCCACAGAGGTCGTTTGTTTACGAACGTCGAGGTAAACAAACTGCGATTTCGATGACGATGATGAGCGAAATTTGGTTCAAGAAGCTCGATTCACATAGTCGCGATTTTTGCCGCGCGTCAATATATGATTGTGAGATAGGATAATTATATGAAGGAGCAAAGTTTGCGTTTTTTCGCTTCGTGTACCTCTCGCTTAAAAAGCGCGCTTGACGTCATCGCAAGTGAGAAGATGGCGGGCCAAATGAATTGAACGGTGTCTTTGCATTCATTTGTTCAAACTACTCCAGTAAAATGTACTATTTAATATGGGATATTAATAATTATTGCAGCGTGACGGTGCGTCGACTATAATCGCGATATAAACTACTAAGTGTTTCGTGTTGTTGTTTGACCGCAGAGTGAAGCTGCGTCCCCGCCGGTGGTACGGATCGACATTATCGCCGCCGAGTGAAAGTTTTTTTTTGGGTGGAAAAACAATAATAGACAATTATCATTGCGACAGTCAATCATATTCTTCGGCGCACAGGGATCTTCATTCGAGAGACTCAAGGTAAATTAAGTTAATTTTCTATTCTTTTTTCCCGCACACAAATTTATCGTCTTTGAGACTTTGACGGGGGATCAACACGACGCACGTAATCGATACAGGCGGCCCCCTACTTTCGCACACAATTGGTTCCTGAAAATTTGTTGAAAGTCGAATGTGCGAAAGTCGAGGA